>CAKNWU010319941.1:0-10316 GCA_932072015.1 Andricus quercustozae
AGAATTCAGACGCTTATAATGCTATCCTTAAAACAAAGGTCAATGCATAGAACTATTTTCTCATTGTATAGGATTATTTTCCAAAACTAAATCAGGAATCATCAGTGTTAAATATTTTTAAATATAACTCACAAAACAGCTTCAGGTTTTATATAATATTCTTATTTAATCTATCATTTCACATTTACATTCCACGCAAAATATTTTTAAGAATAAATAGTAGATTATTTCAAATAGCATGAAAAAGATTTTATGTTGGTCTTATAAAGCGAAATTGTTAAAAATATTCAAAAATTTGGAGAAACATATGAAATATATGTACACACTTGTACACATCCTGTTTTATAAATTGATTTAGTGTCTTATAATATTTCCGCAATATATGCTTTCTCCATATCTTAAAACCCCTTAAAATACTGATATTATTTTTATTTGTATTTGTAATTATTTCAGTTGAGTGAATATACATTATTTTTTCTTACATTTATCAGATGGAAGATACTTTTCTTTTTTAGTCGTGTAAGCTTTTTTTCCTAACAAACAATCTGATAAGTCATATGAGTTTTTTTAAATGTGATTAGAGAGGACAAAAATATGCTTTTCACCCAATTGGGCTTCTGAAGTTGTGTAGAAAAATGTACACAAGAATGTGAGACTCACCTAAGATTTTGAAGATAATACTTGATTACAAATCTGTTGCACCTCAAAACCCTTTTTTTTAAACTTAGCAATGTTACAATAAATATACGATCAATTGCCACTTTATGATTACACTTTCACAATTATTTGAATTTTACTATTCTAATAGTATTATCAGCACACGGAAAATATGTGTTTTAAAGAAATCAATATTTGAATGAATCAAATAAAAAATATGGTAATTATACGGTAAACCTTAGATTAACGCAAGCAAATGCTTGGCTGTTTCTGTAACGTTTTTTGGTAGACTGAATAATTTGGCAGATTTAACAAACCTTAGTTTTTATGTAAATAACTACAAACATGTTTGTAACATTTGTTAAGAATTTTTAATAAAAGTAACTATTTGTCAAGAACTAAGAGTTGAATTTCCATATGTGATCTAATAAAAAGAAAACAATGGTCTTCAAAACAACGTTTGAAAATGTTTCTTATAACCGTATATGATAGCTATTAATTAATTGCAATAATATCAGTTTATTACCAGAGTGAACCTTTTTTCCTATAATCGCAATTCATTGAATCACACTTTTTAGCAGCAGTTTTTTATCTTTAGATACGGTGATCATTTTCCCAAAGCATTCTGATATTTTATACTCATGCTTTTCTGACAACCCTAACTTTCTTCTTGTGTTTTGAGTCATGTTGGTTAAAACTTCACACGTGCAACGGGGTGGCAGAATTTGTATTTTCCTGTCATACCAAGTGTTGTGCCTTACAACAGAAATATTACCTGATGTATTTTTTATGCACATGCAGCAGGAGGTTCTCTACATTCTACAAACTGGCGTTCATTCTACTCTAATGTACAAAAGATGCACTTGCACCGTTAGACGACGAAAATGGCCATTATTCTCCATACAAATAGCTATTGTCACATTCTCGTTTAACATTCGTCGTTCTTCATGGATCTGGTAGAATTCACAACGAACTACAAAACGTCTAAAATCTGGAAAAATGAGCCTACTTTCTTCAAGCATGCAACCTCAAACAAGAAGGAAGAGTCAATTGTTCAAACTTTGGCATACGTTTGTAGAAACGTTTGTGTTCAACGCTCCTTGTAGAAACAAAAAAATATGGAAATAAAAAGAAAATGTTTTAAGGTGGATTATAAGATTCCAAGGATGATATCGAATCTCATATTCGATTTATTCTGCTAGTGTTTCAATTTAAGTAGAGTTTTTAAGGGTGGTATTCTCAATCAGGTTATTATATACTCTTTCCGGTCCTTTTTATGATTTTTATGACTGATATTGAGCTTGCATCTACCTAGAATTAGATTATAATATATAGATTTTTAGATTACTACCTCTGATATATAATTTTATACCAAAATATTGGATTAAAACCTGTCAAACAAAAACACTTGACACAACATGGACAGTCGTCGATGTGTGTTATAAGCTGGATTATAAGATTCTGAAGATGATATCCTATCTCAAATTCGATCTTCTTTTTTTCTACTATTGTATTAACTTAAGAAGCATTTTTAAGGATGGGATTATAAATCAAGTTATATACTTTGTTTTAATAGCTGGATATTCTTTAGGATTAACTCATTCATTCAGGTATGATTTGATCTTTTGAGAGACTATTGATATTGAAATCTACCTAGAATTAGACTTGAATATCTAGAGTTTTCGATTACTACCTAATTGGTGACACATAATTTTCATACGAAAATATTAGATCAAAATCTGTCACAAATTGCATCACTTCGATCAAATTTGATTTCATAAAACAATTATATTTATTGGAATTGAGTCACTAGTTATCTGACACAACATTTATTACACATTACAAATTATTCATTACCTATTACACAGCAAATTCGGAGGTACGAACAGTGCTGCAGCTCAATTCGATAATTACGAAAATTTGCATCAATATGAAGAAACAAAAGACTGTCGTATTGTTAGATCATTCTGTTGCATATCAAATTGATACCTACAGATTTAGTGTGCTAAATTGCATATTTTATAAAGTAAATATAGGCAGATCTGCATCAGAGCAAAGTGTAGAGTAATGCACCTTCTTACAACAAACAATAAAAACGCAAATAAGTACAGTTCCTTTCAACAGAAATCACTGCAATCTTTCCTCTCAATGAAAGACATTTTCCTTCCTTTTTTCGATCGTTCGATTGAGCCTGGATACAAAGCGAATCCGTGAGATCTTTCTCTAGAATCCTTGGAATATTTTCTGGCCCTCGAGGGATCTTCCTCGCCGGTTTACTCTTACTCAAGATATTTGATTAGTGGACGGATGACTTCGTCATTTAGATAACTACTCTGCATAATACCTCTCCTCGGCTCGTGCCTCAATGTTGGAAGGAGGAGTCCCAGCGCGTTCGGGAAGCTCTCGCCGATCGAACGTCTGACTATCACAATGAAGAACAAACCCTTTCGAAATAAAAGAAGAGATTCGAAAAAAAATACAAAAAAAATCTTGATGCGCTCGCTCTGACGTTTTACGCTTCACACATGCACGTAAATATATCTAACGATACACACCCTCACACCAAAAAAGATGCATGTGCCGGAATATTCTGGCGTTCCTAGGTTGGAGCTCGTTCGATTCTCAGTGTCTGGAAATAATTAGAGGCCGAGACCCGGGTGTTGCTACGGCAACCGCCAATCAGAGGGCAAAGAAAAATTTTCCTTTTATATCACGGGCGCATTTTTCTCTGTCTCACCTAAACACCTCTCCCTTGGTTCCATCTCTTTTCGAATTTCTCTGTCTCTCCGAAACTCTATCGCACTCGTCGCTCGCGGAGCAGATAATGTATGCAGCGACACGTCGAAACACAGGGAAAGGTATACATATATATGAAAGCGCGAAATCACCCTCTGCCACCCATGCGTCGCTCGAAACCACCCGACCCTACTGCAATCGCGAGTGCGAGCAAACTCATCGCCACTGCACTCTGATCCATTCGCCCTTCTCACTATATGGTCAAAGATTTTCAATGCATCTTACTTAGCTTGTCGCATAGCTTGGAATCAAGTTCAAGTTCGATTTAGAGATTTTTGAAATGGGCCGAAATTCGAAAACTGCAGAGAAAATTGGGATTTATTTTTACTTTTATATTATGATCCGGCGGATAAGGTAACACGGAAAAAATTAGGCTTCATTTTGATGAAAGAAACAGCTTGAAAATGTACTGAAACAAGACTGAACCATAATTAGTTCATATTAAGCAATACTAATATTGAAAGCAATGCAATTGTTTTTCAGTTTTAAGATTGTTCAAGAGAGCTAACATAAACAGAGTTCAAAATGATTGGTAAGAAAATAGCCTAAAACAGAAGTGAAGTCATAGTTTTTTCTGTGAACCAATTATGCATTTTGTGTAAAAAACACAGACAAAAATAAAGCTTCTTGTTGAGCAAAGGAACGGCGTCAAAATGTACTGAAACAAAATTTTACCATAACTGGTTGATATTGAGTAATACGAATATGGAAAGCAATTCAATTTTTTCCCAGTCTTAACATTGATCAAGAGAGCGAACGTAACTGAAGTTCAAAATGAGTTTGTGAGAAAATGACCTGAAGCAAAATTGAATCCCTAGTTTTTTCTCTGAACAGAATCATTTTTTTAAATGTATTTGGCACCCCAAGGAATGTTTTTAGGGTAGAAGGCAATCGAGATATTGTGGGAAATTATGTTATACTTGCTAAACAAGAGTAGTAAATATGAATCCCCATTCAATTTAAGCGTATATTGATCAACTAAATCAACGTCAGGGAACTCAATTAATTTAATGTTTAGAGAAAAGTTTCATGATTTATGTAAAAAAAAAACTTTAATCAAATTTTCGTGCACAAATTTTTTAACAAAATTGTTAATGAAGGAGCTTAAAATAATCCTGAAGTTTTTTTGGAACATTTTTTTATTATAATATTATTTTTAAGCTCTGTCCATTGCGCTAACAAATTCTCATTTTTATTTTTAATATTATTTTTGCGATCAAAACAAAAACTATACTTCTTATTAAAAAAATTAGAAAGAAATTTTTTAGATCTTTTTAAGATAAACACATATTTCTTCTATAATTTTGTAAAAAATACCCATAAAAACAAAGTTTTTTACCATTTTTGAAATTATTACTAGCCGCAAAATCATTCAACGCATTTTAAGTTTATCGGATTAGGCTAAGATATTTGAAAAGTTTCGAAGGGATTACAGAGGATTTTTCAAATATTTCAGTGGATTTTTCAGCAATTTTAACTAATTTCACGGGATTTTACAAGATTTCAAAGGATTTCAGTAATTCTAAGAAATCAACAAGGTATTTTAATAAATTTTTCAGGATCTCAAAGGATGATATAGGACTTTAAAAATTTGAAGGGATTTCAAGGAATTTGAAGAAATATCAGATTTCATGTAATTTAATAAAAATTCAAAAAATTTTTAATAATATGAAATATTTTAGGTTATCTTAGAGGATTCTGAGGAAGTTTGAAGAGATTAAAAAAATTTCACGAAATATCATTAGATTTCATATAACTTCACGGGATTTTAAGGGATTTGAAAATATTTTAATGAAATTTTAAACAGTTTATTGACATGAATTGCGGGATTTCAAAGCATTTCTAAGATTTAAAGAGATTTTCAATGATTTAAGATGTTTCAAAAGATATTAAAGATTTTAGGATATTTAAAAGTATTTTAAGGAATTTCAATATATTTTAATAATTTTAAAGGATTTAAAACATTTTAGGATATTCAAAACAATTTTAAAGGAATCTTAAAGAGCTTTTCAAAATTTCAAAATATTTTGAAAAATTGCAAAGAATAGGAAATATTTTAGGGTATTGTAAAGGATTTCAAGGAAGTTTGAAAACATTATAAAAATTCCAAGGAAATACAAGGAATAGCATGAGATTTCATGTAACTTTACAAGATTTCAAAATACTTGAAAGCATTTTAACGAAATTGTAAAGAATTTATACACAAGAATTGATGGATTTCAAAGCATTTTAAAGATTTAAAGAGTTTTTAAATATTTCAAGGTATTTCTAAAGATTTTAACAAATTTGACAGATTTTAAGGAATTTTTAAGATCTTAGGATATTTTAGAAGATTTCAAGGAATTTCAATAAATTTCAATAAATTTTAAAGATTTCAGTATATTTTGCAAAATTTCGATGAATTTTCAAGAGCTTTAAAAAATTTCAAGAAATTTCAAAAGATTTCAAAGAATTGGAAATATTTTCGGGTATTGTAAAGGATTCCAAGGAAGTTTCAAGAGATTAACAAATTTTCAGGGAATTACAAGGATGACCCGAATTCATGTATCTCATGGAATTTCAAGAAATTTTATAATATTTAGCAAAATTTTAAACAATCTTCAAATATTTCAAAGATTTAAAAGTTCTTCAAATATTTCAAGGCTTATAGCCGATTTTATAGAATTTAAAAGTTTATAGGGTATTCACAGAAAGAAAAAGTTTTTTCACAATTTTTAAAATTATTACTAACCACAAAATAATAAAAAAGATTTCAATTTAATCCAGCTTTGCACTATTTACTATGTACATCCTTAGATTTGGTGAACTTCTTTTCTAGATTTGATTACAGATTAAACAAAAAGAATAAATATTTAGAACTTTTAGTAAAGTTTTACGATCTTCTTAATTATGTTTGAATATCTTTCTTTAATTTTCTGTATTTTCATTTTATTAGCTTCTAATTATTTAATAATAATTCCATATATTTTTAACTATGTCTTATTAAGACATAGCTAAAAATATTTGGAAAAATTACGTGACATAAGCGGTGGTGGATTTTTATATTGATTTGTTTCTCGAATCAATTTGGTTAAATCGAAAAAAAACTGTTCAATTGACTAGAATACTATAAAAATTACTAAAAAGTTGGTGTATTTATTATAATTCTTCTAAAATCACAAGTTTTTTTTTAGATTAATTGTAATTTTTTTAACTTTTGTTATTAACTAGATTTCTATAGAATTCACTAGAATTATGTTAAATTAACTACAATTATATTAAATTGTCAAGCTTATTATTAAAATCACAATAATTCTGACACATTTAATAGATTTGTGACAAGTTAACTATTCAATATTTTTCATAAGTCGCCCGAATTTCGGACTTTTAGTAAACTAAATCTAATTAATTTAATTCGGTTGAAATCGTTAGAAATATGTCAAACTCGATTAGAAATTTGGTCCATTTATTATAATTCTGTTAAAATAACAAGAATTCTGTTATATCTAATAAAATGTTGCTAATTTAACTATGTGATTATTCTTTTGAATTAACGAAAGTTTTGTTGATTTCATTAGAAATATATCAAATTTGATAGAAATTTTGTGAATTTACTATAATTCTGACGATAAATAAAATTTGGTAGGCACACATCGTCATTTCTTTAATTTAATTTAGTTGAATCTTCCAAACTATGTATGTTGAGTTAAAATAATGAAAAGTTTAGTTGAAATCAACTAAATTTAACTCACTAATCATTTTCACTGGGCCAAATAAATATTTTGGGTGCAGTCTATTTTTTGATGCTTCGTAAACTGATAAAAATACGGCACGTGTTTTGCCAAAAAGATAAAAGATACGAAAAAATGTCAAAGATACGAAAAAATGTGAAAGAAACAACATTGTTTCTCTAAAAAAGTTCCGCTAGAATTTCCCTTGAACCTTTTTTCAAACTCGCGTTATTTTCGAGATTTTTGTGAAAATATGTATAAAATCCTTCAAGATTTGTTTTCAAAAATACAATTTTATGGTATGATAAAGAAAGAAGACTTAATTTTATAGTTTTCAGGACGTGTAGGTTAAAGAATAAGGAAGTCAGTTAGAAAAAAGGAGAGTGTCGATCATTTAAAAAATGCCAACTTCAAAAGAAAAAGATTAATGTGAAAGTTGTTAAATTATGTTCTTATCGGTTTTTTGTGACATTATTAAATTGTACTGTGGAGAAAAAAGAATATTTAAAGGATTGTATACATATTTTCGCAAAACTGTCATGTTTCTAGAACATTTCTAGAGAAACAATTTTGTTCTTTTCAATTTTTTTGTCTGCGGTGGGGCATTTAAGCAAACTGAATTTCAATATTTTCAGTAAAACCGCCACCCTTTTGTCAATATAGAACTCTTTTAAAAATTTTCTAACAGATTTCGAAAGAAAAAGAGAAATTCTATCTATCCAATTCTATATTTTAAATTCAAATAGTCATAATTTTGCCAAAAGCATTTTTTTGACAAATTGGTAAGATACGAGTTATCTCAAGTTTTTCGGGAATGTACAGCCTTCAAAATAAAACTTACAAATTATTATTAATGCAGAGTAAAAATCTTGATGGCAAAAATTTTTCAGAGAAGTGAAAAACGAAACAAAAAAAAAGCTATTAAATCTTTCACTTTCCTAAAAGAACACATGTATACATATTTTCGGTCATAAATCAGTGAAAAATGAAGCTTTCTTTAGGTTGTTTGTTTCACTTTAAAGGTTGTACGAAGTTTTTGAACAAAAACTTACAAGTCTCGAGCGAACGCCAAACATTCTTAGCATCAAAAATTATTTAAAATAGTTAAAATATTGTAAAAATTTTTGAAATAGATAATGATGCACAAACACAATTTAATATCTAGATAGCAATATTTCCACATGAAATAATGTTTTTAGTTGTTTGCCTCTTCTACCCAAACGAAAAAATTATATATAGTTTATACATAGTGGGAAAAATTATGAATAATTTTTCCCACTATGAATTATTTTTTCGCCTGGGTGTAAAGTTGGTCAAATGTTTGACACAGAGATATTTGAGGGATATCTCATAATATTAATTATTGTGAAGAAAATGATTTTACAGAAATTGTGATTAGAAAACAAAATAAATATTGAATGACTTTTTGATTTTTAATTGGTCATTTTTAGCTAAATCAGATCTAAAGAGTAGCAATTACTAAAAATAGTTAAAGATTCTTTAAACAATAGAATTTTTTAGAAATATGAAGCCGCTGTGTTGCTGCCCTATTTTTGAAAGAATGTATACTGTAAACGAAACCAATAGATCCTTTTATCTGCGTATGGATTTCTATCGCTTATAATTCAATCTTTCAAGCAATTTTACTGCAATCTTATTATACTTGAAATTATTGCAATGAAATGTACACTCAAAATATAAAGCATAAAGCTGGAAATAATTCGGCATCCACAGAATTTTTCAAAGTTAAAATAAAATCCAAAAGATGTTTTTTTTTCTATGAAAGCAACAATTTTCAGGAGCAAATATTAATCATTGAACAAGAGTATGAATAATACATATTTTAAAGGATCAGCTTGAATATGGAAAATTTTTACGCTAGGCTTCAATAGAACTCTACCCAAAAGGATTTCAATCTCGCGGTTTTTTTCTGTTCTCATCACAATGATACCCCACGATCAGCTTAAGACAAAACAAAAAAAAGTCGTTGTAGTAGTTTTTGAAAACAATTTTTTATATTTGACGGGGTGAGGGGAAGGGGGGGGGTAATTAGGTATAATTTTGTGGAAATCAAAATGAAGTGGTGAAGGAGTTGCCTGAACTCTTTATTTTGGCACCTTAAAAGAGGCTCAATATATTTTACATATCCTGCGATAACCAAATCACGGAATTACCAAATCACCCCTCCAATAGATTAGGAAATATAACTGTCGCAACTTATTTTCAATCAAATCATTTGTTGGTTGATGTGCATCACAGTTTAAATTGTTTTGAAATATGTTAAAGGAGACGGAATTTCCAAAAAATCGGAAAAAAAAAAATAATAATAGTTTAGCTCTAATACGAGTGCAGTTATGACTCCCTGAAAAAGACCTTCTTTTATGGTACTTACATAGACGTTACGTTTCTTTTGAAACTTCTTGCTTCGACTTCAGTTTTCATTCTTTTGAATACATTTTTTCATGCCGATTGGGGATGCACCAGAAAGAAGTCATCTCGAAAAAAAATTTTAACTTGTTTTACCTGTTTTCAAACATTTTGAAGGGATTTGGTTATCGCAAGATGTTTAACATATAGAATCGTTTTTGAGGTGCCAAAATGAAGAGTGTATGCCAATAATTCACCGATTCAGTCTTATTTCTGCAAAACTATATTTAACAACCTCCTCCAAAAAATCAAAATTTGATTGTTTTTCCTCTAAAATTATTTTTTATTTTGATCTCAAAATAATCGTGAAGTGTATCACACTAATGAGAACAGGAAAAATCCGAGAGGTGCAAGAACGTTTGGATTGAGTTCCATTGAAGCTAACCCTATTTTATTTCAAAAAAGTTCTCTAAAAATTCGTATATAACAAAGAATCATTCAACAATTTTCTGACAAAAATGTACGCGAAAGACTAATATAAAAAAAAACTTTCTATTATATCTTATATAAAGAATCCTTTTCTTCAATCAGGTTCCACTAAATTAATAAAGAGATGACTCTACGACAATACAATTATTACTGTACAATTTTTATGGTAATAGATTATGAATTTTTGGATATTTATATAGGAGAAACCAGTACGAGGTGAATAAAAAAACTTTTGAAGTTACAATATTGATAAAAGATGAACAAGTAGAGAAAAAATTACACACCATATTAATGATG
>CAKNWU010319946.1:0-26484 GCA_932072015.1 Andricus quercustozae
CACTTTTTTTTTTACTCTTTCCTGATCAGTGTCACACTCGTCAGCTGTCGATTCAACCGGACCGATCAAAATCCATTTCCGACTCAAGTGACACAAACGGGTGCTTCGGATCATGGAAGTGTTAATGCACGAGGCATCCAAAGGACCGGACGAAAATGAAAATTCTAAATGTTGCAGTCCATACCAAGACCAAAAACCAAACGATGAAAAAGTGGAAATTATGACTGAAAAAAATAATCTTCATCTTGCATTAAGTAAGAAAGATTATCATATGGACATCACTTTTGAAAATATCACGTACAACGTTTCCTTGGGATTTAGAAAAGGTATTTCAATTCATCATTATCTATTTTTCATCATTTCACGTTTTCATCATTGCTGTGACAATTTGATTAATAAGAATCGCGATTAAATTCTTTTTTATACATTCAGAAAATTCGTTTTTCGAATCGAAGAAATATTATTCTAATTAAAGAAAGCTTCTTTGAACCAAGCAGAAATTATATACTTCAAGAAAACTGTCTTTGATTATAATTAAAGAAATATTTCTTCTGGATTAGACAGATCAAAATCTTTTTTGAATTCGTGTTTAGGTAAAAATATAGATGAGTCTTTCCAATAAAATTAGTGTAATTATGAATAGAAATATTCCTAGAAAGAGTTTTTGCAATCATTTCAAAAAGAAACAGAATGCAAAAAGAATGAATAGTCATAAGTACGTCAAATGAGCAAGAGACAAGTAAATAGAAATCGAGGTGGTTGTGCCAACACGAAGATGAAAACAGATTTGAACTTTGATCAATTTTTTTTACATGAGTCAAGATTTGTCGGTTTGAATATTGATTCTAAATAACATTTTCCTGAAAGGAAAGTTTCCCTATCAATAATGACTGTAAATGCTTGCATAAAAGATTTAATAAAAATAGAGGTAGATAAAAGTAGAAAATAAAGCAGTAAGATCTGTGAATAAAAAATCTATGAAGAGTGAAGCTCTGCATATGTAATAGAAGCGATAATCTTGCTGTATTGAATATTCAACCTAAAACAAAGATAAGGAAAAAAGTTTGATTATAATCGTGTATCAAGGAATCTCCTTCTTGACAAATATTCAATGGAGTTTACTTATCGGATTTTGCGTTCTAACTCTTATCTTCGAAAATAAGGCTATTCGTCGATAAGGTGCCAATATCATTTATTTATTCTTTTTTTCGAAATTAGTATTTGAATATTTTTATATTCGAATTTAACGCTTCTCTTTTCTTAATGATAACATATTTCTCGATAAAAAAATAATTGTTCACATTTCTTCTATATTTTTGAAAATAAAACAACTTTAATATATTTATTAAGCTAGCATGTAAAGAGATCCAAAAATAAATATATAAAATGGACTACATGTAGTCCGAGATTTCACTAAAAAACTGCAGTTTTTTAGCAAAATCTTGTGACTCGAAAACTTGTTGAGGAACATATCTTCGTTTAAAAAACAGGTTATTGTTTAATTTATTTCATGATACAAATTTGAATAATTTTTATTGTTAGGAACAAAAGAAATTTTACATAGCATCAATGGCAGGCTGCCGGGGAAACAACTTATTGCCATTATGGGACCTTCCGGAGCCGGAAAATCCACATTACTCGATGTTCTTTCCGGATATCGAATAACGGGTGTCGAAGGCACTGTCTACGTTAATGGAAGAGTTCGAGACTTGAATGAATTTAGAAGGTTTGTTTCCTGCTTTCAGGTTCTTCTAATAGAAAGAAAACAAGAAAAATTCTCAAAAGCATTTTTCTAATATTCTTTAGTCTGTTTAATATTTATCATTTTTGCCACAAAAATTACTATAGTAATTTTTGTTCAAGGGGCACATTTAACTTTTGCAGTCAATATATACGAAGGTTTTTGCAATCATTTTGGCAATCCCCAAATGTATCTTGCAATCTACGATTATAATCACTGGCGATGAGATATTCTTAAATGATATTTTGTACATTATAGTTTCATCTTTGAATGCTTTAAGCTCGAAGTTTTACAATGTACACTTATACTCTATAAAGCAATTCAAAATTACCATTTTTTTTCAAAATGAATTGTTAAATTTTATAGTAATTTTTTAACTTTCATCATTATTGTAAATGTACAGTTTTTCACATTTCAACGGGAACATTTCAAAATTATTAGATTAATTAAATTTATTGAATTTTCAGTAGTTCTAATAATTATATGTAAATCAATTTTTAATTTGTTATCTTATTTATGTACTTTTTCTGGTTTAAAATTAAACCTTTTCCAATTTGAATCGTTCGAAAACTTTTAATTTACACGGGAGTAAAACGCCCTTAATTATGTTCTTTTGTTAATCTCCTTTGCTGGGCGTACTTAATGCCTGCTTGAAATATCTAATTGTTGATTTTTTATATCATTTTAGTTTTACAAAAGTCGAAATTTGAAAGGTCCTAATTTCAAATCGTTCAATTTTAAACCATGTATTTTATAATAGGCCGTGACTACGTGTACAGAAATTTCGGTACGAATGGCCGGATTTTTTCGGCGCGAGTAGCGGGACCTGGAAAGGGGACTATTTGCACTAGAATTTCAGTAAGAATAGCCGGATTTTTTGGGTACACGTGCGCCTTTATAATAGTTCAATTTTAAATATTTCAAATCTGAATTCAATTAAAAAAGATTCAATCAGAAATTCTTTAATTTTAAATTGTTTAATTTTGGAAACAGGGAAACAGGAAAAGCTAAACAGTACTAAGCCCACTTTTTGCACCTATTTCAGTGAAAAAATTAATCTTTTTAAATAGTTTACCCTAAAATTTAGTGTTTAAATGTATTTAAATATTTTTATACAAATTTACTTTACACTAAATGAATTAATTAATTAAATAATAATTGAGATATTATTTTCAAAATTAAAAAAAATGTACTTATATTAGAAAATAGTGTTTTTTCATAAAATAAATAAGAAGATGTATTTCAGATGATTTTCTTAACGATTTATGTAATATTTTTATTTATAATGCCAGGGAAAGCTAAACAGTGCTAAGTCCATTGCCATTTTCATTATATTATTAAATGCACACATACACAAAAAATTAATCGCTTGTTTAATGTTCCTCTGGAAAGGATGTTTAATTCTTCTGTAAAATTTATTTGATTGGACTTGGCACCGTTTGGCTTTCCCCGCTTCAATTATATGTTTCCCTGAAATCGATTGCACATACGTGAAATAGTTTGCATTCACTTGCAATAATCTGCATTCGCATGCAAATTTGTGCAATCACTAAATAGACTGCATCAAAATTCGAAAATTGAATGTACTCCTCGATTTTAATAATTAACCAGAACATTAGTATATTTATAATATTTTTCAATCTAAAATAGTAACAAGTTTCCGCCGACCTTTAAAACTGTTTTGAACTCAAGTCCTTCGTAATTGTTTTGTCGTTTTGTGATTAAGACCTGTTATAGTCAACAAGTATTGTGTCACAGCGGCAGTTATAATATTTATTATTTGCCTTTTATTCTTGTCTGGTTTTTTTCAAAGAATTCGGAAATGTACACATTCATTATTTCAAGATTATAAGATGCATTTGTACAACTTATGTTAAAACTTATTCATAAGTATTAATAATAAATGCCATAATAAATTGATTATTTGCAGATCTAGTGCATATATCACACAGGATGATAGGTTGCAACCCTTATTGACTGTCAAAGAAAATATGAAAGTGGCTGCTGATCTCAAATTGGGAACGGACACTCCAGAGCAAGAGAAGAAAAAGATAGTGAGTCCAAAAATAGTTTCACAGGAAGAGGACAATGCGTACTAGATATAAAATTTTCGATTCCGCTTCATTTGATCTATTCGCAAATTTCAAAACAATTATAATTTCGTTGTTCGAGATTACGTTTTATTTTGTTATTTCCTCTAGAAATTGCGTATCTATATCTAACATATTTTTATTTATTATAATTTTCTAAATGTAAAATTCGAACTAAATCCAAAACTAATAAAAATAAATTTTTTTTATTTCTTAGAATATTATCATGTATACAGAGGGTCAATAAAAAACAACATGTCTAAAATGAACATGGCACGAAAAATTTTTATCAACATTTGAAGGCGCTATTTTTTCTGTGAAAGAAAGTTTCAGACTGAAGCTAGAAGATATTTAATATATAAAAAATGCTCTTTGTTACAGATAGAAGAAATTTTAACCACCCTAGGCTTGAAAGGACATTTAAAAACTAAAGCAGAAAGATTAAGTGGAGGTCAGAAAAAGCGATTGTCCATTGCGTTGGAGCTGGTCAACAACCCGACTGTAATGTTTCTGGACGAACCGACTACGTAAGTTCAACGAGAGCGTAGTACATGAAATTCGATAAAATTCTATCAGATTGGGGTCACATCAAATGCTACAAAGAAATTAGTATACGGCCATAAAAAACGCAGAATTATCTTAATATGCAATGCATGCCATGACTCAGTCACACTTTACTTATCAATCAACACATTTATATGCGCAGAAAGTCTTTCTTTTTTTTACTTGCATTGATCACAGGACAAGGTATTTCTATATTCTCATTTTAATTCTAGTTTTTGCAGTAATTATTTATTTGTACTAGTTTTTCTCTATGTTTGTGTTTTTTGTGTGAGATAATTTAAGGGTGTCACGGCAGACCAAAACTTGTTTAAACAATTAAAAATTAATGAACAACTACATCAAATCTTGTAATTTATTCATTTATGAGGATCTATGAAAAAATTAAGAAAAGTAATGATTAAGAGAAATATTCCGCAAAATCCTTATTGCAATGGCACCATAAATGGTGCTCAAATTATTGATTGAAATAAAAAATTAATGTTTTTTTCCCATGATACAATTATGAGAAACTTTTTTTGAAAACCTAACGGCATGAGGGGGAAGGGTTACCGGAAAAATTATAAATAATATTTTGTTGGGCCACCATAATAAAGCTCTATAGAGCTATAGAAAAAAGGGCCATCAAAATTTGCCTGCGGTCATAAACATGTTTAAGTGCCATGAAAAAATTACATTTTTAAAATTGATATTTACACTATAATTAACTTAAAATATATTAGTGAAACTCAAGAGAAACTGAACAAATAGAAGTTTGAAAAGTGAAAAATTAATGTGATAAAATACTTGATATAAAACAAAATTTTTCAATACATTTTTTCAATTTTTCCAAACTTTCAAAAAATTTAATTTATCATAAAATTATTGAAAAACTAATTGCGAAAAAATTAATAAATGTTTTTCCAGAAAAAAATTATGTTTTAATTGTTTAAACAATTGTAGCTTAAACAATTTGTTTAAAAAATCGAGATATAGAAAAACTAATAGCAGCATTTGATTAAACTTACAAAATTACGTCAAGTCTATGCATTTCACTATTTTTATGGACCCAATTAATCACGTAGTATAAATAAACAATTACATGGTATAGAATTTATATTCATACTATAAAATAAATTAGGCAGAGCAAAAATTTGTCCAGTACATGAAATTTATGTAATTTTTTTCCACCGAACTCCTTTCCCCAATTTTTTTTTACCAGAATGCACGGCGGAATTTTAGAGAATTTATCATAAAGAATGTTTAAGCCAATAAAACGTGTTCAAAAAAATGGCACTTACATACTTATGCCGTGAAACTTTTAAATTATAGAAATAGACTAACCTTTTAAATTATTTTTATTGTTAAGGTTTAATTAAAGAATAAAGAAACTTGAGCTTTACACTATTTTTATTTCCATTTCAGGGGTCTTGACAGTTCGTCTTGTACGCAAGTCGTTAATTTGTTGAAACTTCTTGCTCGTCAAGGAAAAACAATCGTTTGCACGATTCATCAACCAAGTGCCTCTCTTTTCCAAATATTCGATCAGGTAATTATTTATATGTCAACCAAAATAATAGTTCGAGAGTAAATATTAAAAGTTATTTAAGAATAGAACTATTTAAGACAATTTTTTCTGTTTCTTGATTTCATGGTGTGATTTCTTACCCAAATATCGGTATATATAACAGAATTTTTAATTCTTGTAAGGAGGAAATTATGTCTGGCCAATAAATTGTTAATGCGAATTCCGATAGGATTTTTAAAAAGAAAAACGAATTCGAAGCTTTTAAATCGGCAGCTTGAATATGTTTTGAGAGATCGATTTTTCATATTAAAGATATTGATTTTCTTGCAAATCCTATCGCGACCCGGATATCGTAATTTTTCCCTTTGTAAATTATTATTATTTTTAAATTATGTATTTTAATTATTATTATATAAATGTGTATTTTTATAGGTTTACGTATTGTCGGGAGGAGAATGTTTATACCAAGGAGCTGTTAATCAATTAGTTCCATATTTGGAAAGCGTCAAACTTCCGTGCCCTATGTATCACAACCCTGCCGATTATGGTAAGACTTGTGAAAAAGTCCATAGCGGGAGAAAAAATGTTGAAAAATCTAAAAATTAAAACTTCTCCAAAGTGTGTTAACATATATTTTTAACAAACATATATTTTGGGATGAATGAGCAAATGGGTATGTCATAGTTAGAGAAATTAAAACCAAGTTTAAAAAAATAATTTGATTGTTTTCCTATTAAGTTTAGGGCCATTAAAATACAGGTGTTCGTAGAGCTTAAAGAGAGGTGTCATTAAAAAAATACTAGCAGCAAAAAATTCATTTGAAAAGTTGTTACGAAATTAAAGTATTTTTTAACTAATTCCAATTAAGGGAATTGATTCTTAACTTTTTTCAGAACGGTCTTAATGCCCTATATAACATATATTTTAATTATCGAGGTCGGTTGAGCAAATTTATAGAAACTATAAATTTGTTTAATTTGTTCATAACTGCTGTAAAAAAATTTTATCCATTTGATACTTAGGGTAAATTAATCTTATAATCGTAGTAATTTATCTCTTTAATATGGACCAAATCCGAGTGGAGACAGCAACCATGTTTAACCTGCTGCTGTCTTTCTAATAAAATTGTAATACCAAAATCGAGAAAGACATATGAAAATAATTTTCAAAATTTATCTTTATAAAAAACTAGAATTTTTCAAAATACACAAAGAAACTTTGATTTCAGTGATTGAACTGGCTTGTGGAGAATATGGAGAAGACAAAATTGAACCTCTGGTTGCTGGAACCGAAAATGGAAGAAGTTTGCAGTGGTTCGACAAGTCCCTCAATTTATTAGATCAAAGGGCACTACGAGGTAATCTTAGCTTTTAAAATCTTGATTAACATTTAATTGATATGCATATATAATTTTGTATATGTAATCTTATATATAATTTTTTTTTCAAAATTAGCTATAAATTCTTCTTTATTTATTTCAGGTGCATATCCGGGAAAGGAGGCTCGTCATAATGGAAATAGTGATGTTAAAGATACCAAACTTAAAAAAGAATCGGAAAGGAGTTTACAAGCAACACCTCAATTGCATCAACTCAAAGTTCTTCTCTGGAGGGGTTTCATTAAAGTCAAAAGAGACCCGGTATATACCTTAATTTAGTAAAAAATTAAATTAAATATTCTTCAAATAGAAAATATTTGTTTCTAATTACTTGTTTTGCACTTTCAGACTCTAACACATTTGAGGATAATAGTGAATATCTGTACAGGACTTATGCTTGGTTCACTTTTTATTCAAGCAGGAAATGATGGGAAGCGAGTGCTTGATAATTATAATCTTCTTTTCGGTATTTTAATGCATCACATGATGACTACAATGATGCTGACCATTTTAACATGTGAGTGCAAAAAGAATTGAAAAATATTGTTAAATTTTTTCCAAAATGAGCATGGGCGGCGGTTATTAAGTAGATGGTATGGTGAATTCCATATGCCGGATTTTCCAGGGTATGGAATCCCATAGGCAGCCTATGCAAATAAGTGATTCAAAATTATTTAATTTTCGTTTTTGTACAAAAAAATATTGCTTTTACAGTCCCCACTGAAATGAGCATTCTGCAGAAGGAACACTTCAACCGTTGGTACAGTTTGAAGGCTTTCTACATTTCAGTGACTATAGTCGACATTCCAGTTTCTGTACTTTGCTGTACGTTATTTTCGTTTATTGTATATTTCATGTCGGCTCAACCACCAGACGTTACGAGATTTACCATGTTTTTCACCATAAGCTTACTTGTGGCTTTCGTTGCCCAGAGCTTTGGGCTCATGATTGGGGCAGTATTTAATGTAGTGGTAAGTCTGAAAAATATTTTTAAACTCAAATTTTTTGGATTGAAAAATAATTTAATTTTGGGTTAAAAACTATTTCCAGAATGGAACATTTTTGGGACCGACTATTTCGGTGCCAATGATGATGTTCGCCGGCTTTGGGGTAACTTTGCGTGATATGCCAGCGTTTTTGAAATGGGGTACCTACGTTAGTTACTTACGATACGGACTAGAAGGGTGAGTCTTTTATTGGAACATAGAAAATCAAAATGAGTAATTTAACTATAGAAATCCTGGGTTTAAATAAGTTGACATTCAAACATGTTTCATATTCAACGATTTTTAGTTTGGGACATTTTCAATTCAGAAACTTTAAGTAATATGTATGCGTAATAAACAAAATTTAAGTTAGAATCATTTTGATTTGAAAACCAATTTTTCAGCTAAAAAAACGTGAAAAGCTTTACATTTTTTCTCCTTTTAAAGTTTGATTTAAGAGTCTTCATGCCTATAAAATTGGGATGCTTTCATAATTTGTTAAAAATTTGTAGGGCTTTGAAATTTCAATTCTTTTTAAATGTGAGTAGTTTAAAATTTTGCATGTTTCAGAAATTAAGATACTTTGAAAAATGGACTATTTTACAAACCCGGAATTTAAACTTCCTTACAAAATGAACTAATGGCTTCCCAATTTTAACATCTTCAAACCTTGTGTTCCTTTATAAATGTTGACATTATGAAAAACCCAGAATTTAGAGTAGTTTGAAAAAATGAACTGTTTAGGTTCCATTTTTGGATATAAAATTATTTTTCTAGACATTATTATTGTAAAGCTAATAAAAAATTTTATATTAGGTACGTTAACGCGATTTATGGTCTGGATCGGAAGACACTCGCCTGCAAGGAATACTACTGCCATTACAAATATCCGAAAAAATTCCTCAATGAAATTGCCATGAGGGACGATCAATTCTGGAACGATGTAATTGCTCTCACTGTGATACTTATAATTACACGTGTCCTAGCCTATATTCTTCTGCGATGGAAACTTATGGCAACGAGATAAAAAAAAATTATCACGCACATGTCAGATTCATCGGAAAAAAATACTCGAACGTTCGATTTCTTCACGTCTGATTAGAACTTATCTATGGATAAATTCCCGAATTCTATAATGCAGATCTTATTCTTAGGATCATAGATTATAAATGAAGCAATTGATTTAGAAGACTTAAAGTTACTTCAAAAGTCATATTTATTTTTCACTCTTCTTCATTGCTTGTGTAACTCAATATGCTCAATATATGTATAGAAAACCTACATGAATGGGCAAAGAATGTTTAAATATTAATTTTTTTGCTCAGATTATAAAGGAATTAACTATTTTTAAATGCGTGAAATCAGGAGATTTAGTCATTTAGTAATTTAGTTTATAGTAGTGTATACAAAAAATTAAGATACTTTGCACCAAATGTGTTACACATTGCAATAAGAATGCAAATGCTATAGTCAAGAATATGGCAAAGTAAATGATATATAGCTTTTTGGTTTGTTATTATTTATTTTACGTGCTTATAATTAATTAAATTAAATTATTCATAACAATTAACTTGAACGTTAAATTAATTTTTGTAAGAGTATGTATATGTATTCGTAGGTATATATAAGTTATAATTTAAAGATACCATTTTTTTCAATTTAAGTGTCTTATTTATCCAACCTACCCTTATTTCTGTACAAAAGCTTTTAATGTAGAATTGTAAATTAATTCTTATAATTGCAATTTTTTTATGATATCTTATGAAAGGAAAGTGAAAGATAACAAAACTTGAAATTATTATCAAAAATATCTGTATTTTACAAAAAGTACAAAACTTCCTTGTCATTTTGACGGATCATTTAACACAAAAAGGAACAATAAATTTATACATGTAATTTTCAATTTTAGATTTCAGACGTAGTCATACATTGTTTATATTAAAACTATATTTAAAAATATCATAAACATAAAAAATCATTATAAACCTAAACTCATTTTTTTCATCGTTTGGCAGCCAAACGTAATTTCCATCGAAGAACTGAATAAATAGAAATGTGAAGGAAAATAATCCAACCGATTAAGGCTAAATTTATAGTGCAAAATGAAACTGATGGCATATTCAACTGTTTAAGAATTCGTCGAGGTGACTGCATAATACACAAATCAGTGGAACACTTAAGAGCAGGTCGATCGGAACCATAAATTGCTTGAAGAATACCCTCGAAAGCATATCTGAAAATTAAACAAAAAATTTCATGAACTAAGACTATTAATAAATAGATACAAATATAAAAAACATAATAAATAAATATAAGTATTTATCTCGTTAATTCGCTATTCTCTCTTTCCCTTCAATACCTCTCCCCCTTTATGTTGGTTTGAGTCAAATTCTGAATGATTTTCTTAAGAATAAGGTAAATGTGCCAGTCTTCGTCAATGCATGGGTTGTCGGCAGCTTGTGCAGTATTTTACATATAGTAAGCTGTTGTGTTCTTCGTTCTCAGCAGAAATGTAATTTTTTATGTGTGTGGACATCGCAGCATCGAATGCAAATGGTTTGGTGATGAGAAAAGTAAGTGACTTTAAGGGAAAAGAACATTTTTTGTGGCCGTTTTTGCAGAGTGCTACAATCGAGTAAAATTCTTAAGTTTTTGGTTAGAGTACCAGTCAGCAGAAAAAGTCTCGTGGACGGTGAAAGACACAAAAGATTACGTTAAGCCTATGCTTATTATATAGATAAATGTTTTTATCACATGTAGAGGTACGAAAGTTTGTTAAATATTACGTAATATTTCTGACGACCGGTGAACCTGTACCCTTGTTGCTTCGATAATCGACACAACTGCCGAATACTGAATTTTGACAGGTATAATAAAGCAGTATTTTTTAATTGAATAACGTTAGCGCCATACATCAGTAAGTTGGAAAACGTGTTTAGAATACATACATCTTAACTTGGTTTAGTATAAAATTGTTGGTGCCGATTACTACAGCATTCTATAGATTCTACAAGATGCTGTAGTCCTCGGCATCAAAGAAAATTTACAAAATGCAGTTTTAAAAATCCATGAATTATTTTTGACAAAAATTATGAATATTTACAATGAAATTGAAAAAGATTTTTTTCAAAAATTATAATTTTCGAAATTTTTAAATCTATGTGTATATATATATTTATTTTATAAGATTTCAATAAATAATAGATTGAAAGATATATTACTGAAAGTATATCCTGCCATCATTCTTAAAATTAACACAGAAAAAATAGTTTTACTTTGAAATTATTCTTAAAAGCTATTGCCGATCACTCACAAATTGAAGAGCCGATAACTGAAGCAGCCAGGTTTCTAAATTGCCGATAACCCGTGCATTCTCGTATTTATAACTTCAAACTTCTTATAATATTAATTATAATGAGATTTGTTGTAAGTAATAAGTAAATTACATTTCTAAAGGTCCACTTCATTCGGTAAAACCCATTTATTAAGTTTTAGAGATGTTTACTATATTTTGTGGGTGATTCTAAAACCAATCCATTCAGATCATTAAATTTTCCATTTAGGAAAAGAAAACAATCCAACCTATTCAAAAGCATTTCTAAATAAATATCAAAAAATCCAAACACTCTTTTTCCCGTCTTTTTTCATTATGTTATTCTTGTCTCTAATGAGCCGAAAAGTGAGGTTTTTGGAAATTTATTTTTTGACTGTGAATACATTTTTGCTTACTTTGCAATAAATTTGTCAATTTTTGCTTGGTTTGTGAAAGTTATTCATGATAGAATGGATTTCGTTTCAATCTTAATTCAAAAGTTTACTATAGTTTTTGAAGCATTTGAAATCTGAAATTCCCCTTAAGCTTCCGATAACTGGCACACTTACCTTAGCTGCTGTTTACAAGTTAATTACACCATTTTTTTAAAAACAAATGCACATTTTGACCATTTATTCATGGGTAGACTTATTTTGTTTTACGGAATCAATTCGAAATGCCGTGCCAAAAACTCCTTGCTGTCATATTTTCCATAATGACAAAAATTGTTAATTATGAAAATCATTTTTATACACAAGTGCACATTTTGACAAGTTTTTCATGAAGAGGCTTAATTTATTTTGCGAAATCAACTCGAAATGTCTTGCCAAAGACTGCTTACTGTCATATTTTTTTATTTGATAGAAACTATTAATTCTTTAAACGAAAATTAAGCCCATTCATGAAAAAATTGTCCAAATGTTAAGTTGTTTATAAAACTTGTTTATATAATTAACAGTTTTGTCAATATGAAAAATATAACAGCAAGGAATCTTTGGCAAGACATTTCGTGTTAATTGCACACAGTGAATTGGTTCATAAAAAATGTTTATACCTGGAAGATGTACGGCCACATATAAAAAAAATTAAAATCCGTTAAGAATTATACTGTGAGGCGATTTTTGTTCAAAAAATTTTTTTTTTTTTCATACTGTACAGTGTCTCGATGCGTATTTTCACTAGGGTTGGCATTATTTTCCCTCGAATTAGACACGTGATAGGACGTGCAAAATATGAAGTGAGTAGACCTAATAGTTTCCGCTCTAGGTATTTTTGGACTTGAACAAGAAGATTGACAAATTCTTAAGCCCAAAGAGTACAAGAAGAGACAATATGATAATGAGGTCGCCGATTAGCAAGGAGTTTAGCCGTTAAGTTAAAGCTTGCTTAGAGTACGAAGAATTGGGAATAGAGGGAGGAAAGGGAATGGGAGAGAGAGAAAGATACTTGCATAGTAATGGTTGGTCAAGAGAATTAGTGAGAAAAGTACACGAAAATGGAATAAAGGCAGAGCATGAGCTGATGGAAAAATAGAGAAATCTTAAAGCAAAGAATAGAAGTAAAAAAACGGAGGCGAGCTCGAGATACAGTGAAAAATATACATGGATAAGGGTACTGTGTAGAGGGAATAGCAAAATATTTGGAGAGAAAAGGAGAAAGAGGATCTTACAAATTAATTGCGCGTATGAGATGTGGAAATACAGAAGAGTGGAATAAGTACTGAGTTAAAGAGGAAGGAAAATGGTTACATTGCTATGTGAGAAAGGCTAAGTAATATTAAAGCATTTATTGTAGAATTGTGAAAAAATAGATACATGAACAAAGGGGATTTTAGGTTAAACCTATGTAGCAAATTATGGGAGCAGACTTGCGTCCACTAAGGGCCTAGACCGTCTAATCTAGACAGTTTTTTCGAGCCCTAACCTGGTGCTAGCTAGATCGTCCTGTCCAAAAAAATTTCTAAGTATTAAACCCAAATATCTTTTTGCACATTTCCAAAAATACTCCGGATGTTTAAAAGTACCAAAAGCAAAAAATGAACATTATAAATAATAATTTTTTTTCCTGATCATCTAGTCAGTCTTTTCGGGCCCTAATCTGGTGATGGCTACCCCGTCATGACTAAACAATTTCTAACTTTTGAATCCAAATATTTTTTGTACATTTCCAAAAATATCCAGGGTGTTTGAAAGTATAAAAAATCAAAAGTGTACATTAGAGATTTTCACAAGGCCGACTAACTAACGCTAGATTAGCTTGTCGTAGCGTTTGAAGGTACAAAATGTTTCACTTCTACTCAGCGCCATAATAGACCGTTTTTACAGCGCCACATTAGCGGTCAGGACGTCTATCCTGGCCCCAAGTAGTTCCTCGAATTTTCTACGCGGGAAGGCTTAAATTTGAGGAGAGTGATATGTAAGAGGCAAGACGAGGTAATGAGTACGGACGAGAAGCATGTAAATAAGGGAGAACACCAAAGAAGCAAGTATGAATGAGAAAAAAATGATGGAATAGAGGAGTGTAAAAAACATGTAACCAATAATGTATCCAATAATGTGTCGTGTCTGAAGAGGATTTTGCATTTAGTGCGGCCCCCCCCCCCCCCCCACAAAGTAAAAATGCCTTTACATGCATAGGTTGGGACATGTTTTTTCGAACACCTATACGCTATTTTTTTTACTGAAAATCGCTTCTGAAGTAACTTTTGAGTGCACGTTGACTCGTGCAAACTCCATCGTATGTAATTCATGCAAAAGACCTGTGCACTTAATGTTAGAGTTCAAATTAGTGTTCCATATCAAGATTCAAACCAACTTCATATTGTGTCTTCAAAACAAGGTCCAGCGTGTTTTGACTTTTGTCTCGTCTGTCCTCTAGTCCTGTTATGTCAACTTATTATTTGTGAATAATAAATTTTCGGTTGATGAAAATACTCTGCTTATTCAGTTAAGCTTATAATATTAGAACCAAATTTCTATCAGGTGGATTTCCTGGTGGATTGTGTATTACATAAACCGAAAACGAAAATCAAAAAAAGATTCGTGCGTTGTATTTTCCTGAATTGAGTGGAGCTTCTACACTTGACAGTACAACGAAAAATATGGAATCATCTACGAACTCTGCACGTTTGGAAACGTTGACAAAGGACAATTACGATACATGGAAAATGAAAGATCAAGCCGTAATAACCAAAAAAAGGAACGTGGGCGTAAGTGAACGGCGAGAAAACAAAACCGGAATACACGGAAGCAAATGCGGCTGCAGTGGAAGCATGGATCGATAAATACGAAAAGGCAAAGGCAGATTTGATACTATCTATCAGCTCAAAGGAATTCAAAAACATAAAAAGGTTGTGAAACTTCGAGGGATATTTGGTTAAAACTGGAAACGAGCTACAAATCAAGGGCACCAGCGAGAAAAGTCTCTCCGTGGAAACGCTTGAAGTCGTACAAGATGGATGCATCTGGTGATATTTCTGAGCAAATGAATGCATTTTTTGGAATTTTCGAGGAATTATCGGAATTAGATGTTCAGTTTGGAAATGAACAGCAATAAATCATGCTTTTACTCAGTCTTCCTGAAAGCTACGATAACCTTCGATGTGCCATCATTGCTCAGACTCAATTACCAGATCCAGAAACTCTAAAGCAGAAAATCCTTAATGAAATCGATGCCAGGAAACAAAAAGCCAAGGAAAGTGATCAAAGTGCTATGTTAGCACGGAAAAATTTAGAGAAAAGTTTAATAATAAGAAACCAGAAAATAAAATAACATGTGATTCTGAAAAACCATTTAAAGTTTCAGTGTCATCGATGCAGAAGAACTGGTTACAAGGCTTCTGATTGTCCAGAGAAGAAAGAAAGGGCCTCCGCTGCTGAGGATGACGCTTTTCTACCATCAGCAGAATAATGTATTGCACTTGGTGCAGGAATCGACTCAAAGAAGAAAAACTAGTGTCTTGATAGTGGATGCACTTCACATCTATGTAAGGATGAAAATATTTTCATAAATATTGAAAATACGCCAGACAAAAAACTGCACCTCGCTAGTGATGCTTCTAGTGACGTGAGAGCGAAAGGTTCCGTTAGAATAGTGGTTCCAGACGGGAACACATAAAAAGGTATACGTTTAGATAATACATTATTTGTACCTGATCTGCGGACAAACCTTATTTCCGTCGCAAAGATAACTGATACAGATCACAAAGTTACTTTTTAAGAAGAAAATTGCTGTTGTGAAAGATGAAAATGGAAAAGTGAAAATGGTTGCTGACAGGATGGGAGATTTATACTATATAAGAGAAAGAAATGAAGAAGAAACATGCATGGCATCAAATGATCTTCGGAAATCGCATACAATGATTTGGCATGAACAACTAGGTCATTTGAATCAACACAATCTTTTTCAAATGAAGAAATAGGAAGTCACAAACGGAATGACGTGGAAGAATGAATCTTCTATTCCATCGTGCGAAATTTGCGTGCAGGGTAAGATTACTTCTCTTCCTTTTCCAAAATATTTAAATAAATGTACAGAAATCTTATAAATCCAAGCAAAAAGCTAAATATTTTATCACTTTTATTGACGATAGTTCACGATGGTGTGAAATTATATTTTTACGTAATAAAGGCGATGCCCTTCAAGCTTTTAAAGAATATAAAAGTTTTTCAGAAAAGCAGAAAGGTGTTCAAATTAAATGTTTTCAAACTGACAATCGAGGGGAGTTTCTCTATGAGGAGTTCGATTCGTTCCTGAAACAAGAATGTATCAAGCGTCGTCTTCATGTACCTTATACGCCGCAACAAAATAGAATTGCCGAAAGAAAAAATCGAAGTCTTGTAGAAATTGCACGTTGCATGCTTCTACAATCAAGTCTCCCACCATCTTTCTGTGCTGAAGCCGATGTCCTACAAAAGTACTTGACAGAAGAACGCGCCTAAAACACTTACAAATCTTTGGAAAAAAGACAGTAGTCCTTGAATAAGATATCTGGAGAAGAAAACTGGAACCTCCTGGTAAGAAATGCATTTTTCTGGGTTACAGTGAAGATTCCAAAGGTTACCGAGTGTGGTTGCCAACCGATCAAAGAGTTGTAGAGATATTAGATTTATGAATGAAATTGAAAATCAAGGACATTTTGAAGATTTCATCACAAGGATGAATTGTCATAATAAATCAACCTCAGATAATTCTTTGAAAGAAGAGTCTATACCTCAAGAAATTGAAATCAGACCAAATCTCACGGAATGCCAAGATCAAGAACATCAAATTCCTTATATGAAAGAAAATTAATATTTGCCTGAAGAAGAGAGACCCATCTTTACTGAAGATTTACTCGAAGAGGAAGAACAAATGGCTCCTATCGAAGAAAGACATGATCTACTAGAAGAAGAGGGACTTCCTGAAGCAGAAGGAAATCTAAGAAGAGGTCCAGGAAGACCAAAAATTCTTAGAACCAGAAACAAAGGACGTCTTAAGAAGCAGTACTCTTTGGTAAGACCTCAAGAAGAAATACCAAATTTAGGAGACGACCTGGAAAGGGAGCGAGAAAATTGTGTTCGCATGAACATCGTTGAAGATTACGCAAATATAGCCACAGAAATTCCTTGGAAACTGGGTCTAAGTGGGCCAGATTAGGAATCTTGGAAAGATGCGATCACCGTAGAAATAAAGTCTCTTCTGAAACATAACACCTGGAAAATCGTGGAAAGACCCAAGAACCGAAATGCCATTGGATGCAGAACAATACTTCGAAATAAATACAACCCTGATGGTAGTATGGAAAGGACGAAAGCTCCAGTCGTTGCACAGGGATTTACCCAACGTCCAGGTATAGATTTTACCGACAATTTTGCACCAGGGGCTCGTCTAAGTACAGTTAGGTTGCTTTTGTCACTAGCTGTTCGAGAAGAATTAAAAATTCATCAATTAGACATCATCTCAGCATATTTGAATGGTAAAATTGAAGAAGAAATTTTCATGTAAGCACCCAAACTCCTAGAAGAGATCTTACAACAAATTTTGTCATGAAAGCAAGACGATAAAACTGGAGAAAATGCAAAACAGATGCTCAAGGATCTTCAAGGATCTTCAAGGAGGAAATAAGGCTTGTTCATTGCAAAGATCCCTCTATGGTTTAAAACAAGCAGGTCACCAATGGCATTTGCGTTTTGATGAACATCTTCAAAGTATTGGATTAAAATCAATAAATGCTGATCCTTGTATATTCTAAGCAACGAGGGGGAGAAATTATACTAGTTCTTATCTATATGGATGATATCATCATCGCCTACAAGAGCCTATGCAATCTTGAATACATACAGAAGAATTTACCAGGGACTAGGAGAAGCTCATTATTGCTTAGGCATGGACATTTCACAAGGAAAGAACTGTATAAGTATATCTCAAAACGGATGAAGAGCAACATTGGACGGCAGCGAAACGAGTCCTCCGTTATCTTAAAAGAACCATTGACATGCAATTAACCTACAAGAAGAATTCAAAGGACCCTACAGGATATTTAGATGCTGATTGGGGTAGGTAGCTGCATTGTGGACAGACGTTCAAATACAGGATTAACTTTTATTTTAAGTGGTGCTGCAGTAACTTGGAAAGCTGGAAAACAACGTACCGTTGCACTATCCTCAACTGAAGCAGAATATATGGCTTTGACCGAGGCTACCAAAGAGGCCTGTTATCTGCGTGAATTCCTTCTGCAACTCAGTTTCAAGGAATTTTTTAATATCCTATTGGCTAATGACAACATTTGAGCCCAATTATTAGCTGAAAATAGGATGTTTTATCCTAAAAAGAAGCATATAGATATTAGATATAATTATATCCGACATATCTTAAGCAAGGGTTACATCAAGGTGAAACACTTATCTTCTACAGAAATGATTGCGGATATATTCACGAAAGGACTACCACGAATAATTGGAAGTTTTTACATTTACTTGGCATGGAATCATTGGAAGACGAAAGGCTCGCTATATTTGAGGGGGAGTGGTAGAGTTCAAATTAGTGTTCCATATCAAGATTCAAACCAACTTCATGTTGTGTCTTCAAAACAAGGTCTATCGTGTTTTGACTTTTGTCTCGTCTGTCACTAGTACTGTTATGTCAACTTATTATTTGTGAATAATAAATGTTTGGTTAATGAAAATACTCTGCTTATTCAATTAAGCTTATAATATTAGAACCAAATTTCTATCACTTCAAATCTGCCAATATGCGTGCTAGTTTTTTCACCTGGAAAAACTGTCAATCGGATTAAGTTGGCAAAATGGATAAAGCTGAGATATATGTAATTGCTTATTTTTATGTAAGAACCCAATTGAACAAATAAATATTTACTAAAAGGTTCACTGTGACGTTTTAAAATTATTTTTTAAACTCTCAACCAACCCGAAACAAATTTTTTAGCAGATTTGAAGACAATCGGAAAATCGGCTGTAAAATTTGTTTTGCATCGTAATTATATATATGTTTTGTTCACAGAAAGTAAGCTATTTAATAGACCTTTAAGTGGGTGTAATAAAAGCCCAAACATATTATCATGGAAAAAAGTTATGGGCCAAAATCAAAACCCGCCCCAACATTTACTACATTCCGTAAGTTACGGATAAACCCTTAAACAAGAAAAAATAATTCCCCAAACATATAAAACATTGTTTTTTGAGTTCCTATCATTTTTTTGTTTTGATATAATTCTGAATTAAAATAAAAAATTCATTAGGAGATGAAAATGCACTGTTGAAAGTATTCGAATACTATTTTGTTCTTCTAAAATTTGAATTTAAAAAAATCCCCAAAACGTAAAAAAACTCATTTCAGCCCATTTATTTTGAACTACTCAGAACTGAAGTGTAAATTAATTGGAATATCCTAAACCCTTTTTCCCTCTTTAAACCACCCTTATAAGAAATCATACCCCCAAACAGTAAATCTTTTATGTCGAGTTTTAAAACCATTTAATACCATTGTGAAAAAGATAAAATTGTCATGAATGAAGAAGAAATAAAGATGAAGATTTTAACACTTTTTGAGCACCTAACCCACCCTTAAAGAATAAAATTCAACAAAAATATCCAAAGAAAGAGTTTTAAATTCTGAATTTGAAAAAAATTTTCAGGCGAGAAATGAGCACTGTATAAAGTATTCTGAGCCTTTTTTTCTTTGAATTTACCCTTTTAAAAAATCAACCCTAGGAATTGGAAACCTTTCCATAATTAATCTTAATAGTTATAATAATTCTTGATTGAAGAAAAAATGATTATAACTAGGATTTTTTATAATATGCACTATGAAGAATATTTTTAACCCTTACTATATCCTTCTACTTCACCCTTATAACCTTTTAACGCATAAGTTTCTTGCAGTGGTTTCACGATCTAAATGCCTACTTGATTCAGATTAGAAGGTACTAAAATATATAATAAAAACAAAAATTTCAAGCGGTAAACAGTCCTTATATGGAAAATTCACCCCTGAGACTTATATAAAATATAGTTTATTTCTCTACTTTTTTTCTCACCTTAAATTGAAGAAAAAATAGACTACAAGATGTAGGAATGTTATAAAAAACTTACAGAAAATTACTACCCTCAGCCCTTCATAAAATAAATCTACCCCTTAACTATTGTAATTAATACCCTAGAAGATTGTAATTTATGATTCTAAAGTTTTATAAGCCACTTTTAAGATAGTGATCGTGCCAAAAATCTGATAGCTGAAACCAAAGTTTTTCTATGATTTACTTTAAAAAATTTGTTTGCATTTGAATTTTTTCTGACTATCGCTTCTTACTAGTTTTTAAAAAATGTTTGAATTTTAGTAATTGATGTCTTATTTTTTCACATTCACATTTTTCCATGGCAGAAATCGTAAAAAAAAATTTTATTTCAATATAATATTTTTTAAACAAATAATTATATTATAAAATTATTTACTTTTTTTTAATCGTAAGCAGTAAAGTAGAAGAAAAGGTTTTTCCCGAAAAAATAAGCTATCATTTATTAAAAAACAATCATTAAAAAAAAATTGGTAATAAGAAGCTACCCCCCCACATAAAATAAATCTACCCCTAAATTTATAAAATGTTATAGTTCTAAACTTTGATGTTTTATATGACATGTTCAAATAAAAGCAAATTTTACCGATACATGAAAGTACACTATGCAAAATTATTCATTCATAAATTTGTAGATTGTGTTGTATAGAATAATTTACAGAAAATCTTAAAAAGTGGGTTCTTTGTATCTTCAATGGATCCATTGGGTTTGAATCCATTTCCTAAAAATTACTATATTTTCACATAGACTACTATTCATTTAAAATTACTTGCAGGAAATATGCTTAAATGCTGCTATAAATTTATTTGATAAGTTTCTTTTCGTTTTAGATGGTTATTTAAACAAAAAATTCTTCCTATAAGTTACACCTATCCATTCTTCCATTCTTCGTGATTTTTGCAATTTTTGAGTGTTTCAAATAATTTCAGAGCTCTTCAATCAGAACATGCATGCGCTTAATCCCCCAGATTTGTTCGAATCCACAAAAATAAATGCGTTTTTTAAAATGATATTTAGAGGTTCCACAAGCCCCATGACGTTTAACACGTATTTTCCATAAAAGAAAAAAACGTTTTTGTATATTTTATTTAGAATCGTCAATATTAGGTGAATCGAGTTAAAATTCAACATTTCTTTTCACAATTTGCTATGGAAAACAAATTAAAAATACTTTTTAAATATCACCCCCAAAAATCTGTCTTGTAGAGTCCCAAAAAAACAATTTATTATTATTTATGATAATATTCTCTTTGAATAATGCTATAAAGTTGCAGTTTTTTTCTAAGGCTTTCCACTTTTTGTTCTCTTTTCCATTACAGTGAGATAATAATAATTAATTGAAGTTAACAAACATAATTATTCAAAATATTTATTACTATTTTTAATCATATTCTCTTTGAATAATTTTAAAAAGTTGCGGTCTACTTTTCACTTAGAGTGTGGTAATAATTAATGAAATTGAATAAACATAATTGTTTAACCTGCTACATGAATGTTAGATAGTTGCGGTCTTTTCTGAAATTTTCAACTTTTTGTCCACTTTTGACTTAGTGAGATAATAATTATAGCAATTTAACAAACATAAATAATTAAACAATTTATTATTGTTTATAATTATCTTCTTTCCGAGCAATGCTAGAAAGTTTCTGGTTTTTCTGAAATTTTTCTTTGAATGTTTAGTAAGGAACAAGTAATAAATATTTGGCTGCGTCTAGTCGTCCAGAAAAATTGGGGGGAGTCGAGGGGAAGTTGAAAAAGGGGATGGACTAGTCGTCCCCAAATTTCAGGACGACTAGTCAAGCCTTTGAAAAATATTTGACTACTCATCCCGAATTTCGGGACGATGAGACACTTCATAAATATTAATATCAATTTAAACAAAAAGGCTTTCAGTAACTACTTCAAGAAAAATTTACATTTAATATAATTCATATAGAAAATTTGAAGAATATTTCAAATATCTGTTTTAGTTTAGAAAAATATACTTATAAGATATAAAGAGATTGTTTTAAAATGATTCTCTCTATTTTTTATTTATTTATAACTAAAATGTCAAAGCAAAATTACAAATTTCAGGGGAAAAAACCAAAAACTTCTAGCAATGATTTAAGAGAAGATAGTTATAAACAATAATAAATTGTTTAAACAATTGTTTTTTTAACTTACATTAGTTATTACCTTAATAAGTGAAAATTTGATAAGAAGTGGAAAATAAAAAAAAAACCGTAACTATCCAGCATGACTATAAGAGAATATATTATTAACAATAATGAGTTATAAACAATGATAATTTGTTTTAAAAGTTATGTTTGTTAAATTTCATGAATTTTTTCTCGCTCCAACTGAAAATTGTACAAAAAGTTGAATATTTCAGAAAAAAGCGCAACTTTCTAGCATTATTCAAAGGTAATGTTATTAAAAATAATAATAAATTGTTTAAAAAAGTATGTTTGTTAACTTTAATTCATTATTACCTTACTCTATGTGTAAAGTTGACGAAAAATTGAAAATCTCAGAAAAAACTGCACCTATCTACCATTACTATAGGAGAAAATAGTTAAAAACAATAATAATTTGTTTAGATAATTATGATTGCTGAATTACACTAATTTTTACCACAATCTAAGTGAAAAGTGGACAAAAAGTTAAATATTTCAGAAAAAACTGGAACTTTCTAACATTATTCAGAGAATATTATTAAAAATTAATAAATTTGGTTAACACAAAAACATCAATACTTTAAATTATTAAAAATAATAATAAATTGTTTGGACAATTATGTTTAATGACTTGAATTGATTATTACCCAACTGTAATTGAAAAGTGGGCAAAGAGTGAAAATTTTTAGAAAACCTGCAACTTTTTAGCGTTATTCTAAAAGAATATTATTATAAATAATCATAAATTTTTCAAACGATTCTTTATAGTTAATTTAATTGATTGTTGCCTCGCTGCAACTGAAAAGTTGAAAATAAATGGAAAAATTCGGAAAACCCGCAACTTTTTAAAAAATTGCTAAAAACAGTAATAAATTGTTTAAACAATTTATGTAAACTTCTACTTATCAGTAGAAAGTAGTATTTTATATTGGAAACTATTTGTGGTTACTTATGTGGTTTTTTCGGATCCTATAAAACAGACTGGTGGGGGTGATATTTAAAAAGTAATTATTCATTTTTATTCCATAGCAAACTGCGAAGAGAAATCTTAAGTTTCAACTCGATTCACCTAATATTGACGATTCTGAATAACATTTACAAAAACATATTTTTTTCTTATGAGAAATCCGTGTTAAACTTCATAGGGCTTGCAGAACCTCTGAATATCATTTAACAGAAAAAGCATTGTTTTGTGTATTCGAATAAATTTGGGGGTGATATGCATGAAAATTAAAAAAAAAATCCAATGCATTTTTGGACCGCCCTAATGAATAAGCAAAGATCATCCTTTTAAAAAATCAGTTTTTAAATTCTAAGTAGATTTCATATTTATATTATACAGTAAAATTAACATATTTATTTGGTTTACCTGAAAAAACTGATTGTAGACAAAAATCGAAGGTAAATTGGCACTTCTCCCAACTTCAGAAAGAAGCCAGCAAAAAGAAACATTGGTATATTTAGTGCAGGCACTAAAAACATTCCCGCCTGTATTATAAGAAAAAAACATGATTAGTCAAATTCAATCCAACAACAATTCGTAAATCTGAAGCGCTTAACACAAGTATTACATGCATTAACAATAATATAAAAAATGTTTTTAAACTCTTGTGAAAATTAGTTTGATAAATGCTTGAAAATTATTATTATAAAGTTAATAAAAATATTAGTTACGTCAGTATTGAAAGCTGCTCCAGCGGCGATTCCTAAAGACTGGGCGAGAATGGCCATCAGTACACAGATAACCCAAGTTTGAAAAAATCTCATCACTTCAGGTGGTTGCCCAGTCATATAGTAAGCAATTATTAAAAAACTAGAAGGACAAAGTATCTGCAATTTGTTTAAATTCCATCAAACTTTCCAGAAGATACCATTTTTTCTTAAATTTATTTCGAAATAATGTGATAAATTTTATTATATTATGAAAAAATATCTCTAAAGGTGCTTATATACCTTTCCGACTGCGGGCAATTTAGGGTTTTGTCCCATAAGAGTGAGAAAGATGAAGAGCACTTATTGTCCAATTTTTTGCCGTCTATCTCTCTCACTATTATTGGGCAAAAACTAAACTTGTCCGCAGCCGGAATGGTATGTAAGCACCCTTATTCTTTCGTAAAGTTACGTGCGATACAGATACAAGAACATATTACGGAATTGACAAAAATATAATTTATCTTTACCTGCATGGGCAGATCTGAGAGAACTTTAGATATATAATAAGAGTGTAGAGTGTACCAATTATTCGAATTTTCCCTTACGAATACTGCTGCTTCAATGGGAACTGTAATTTAAAAAGATTTCATAAACTACTGAATTAAATTGCTTTAAATAATAAAATCGATATTTAAAAATTTAGAATTTTATGACATAAAAGATTAAAAAAGTGTGCAGAATGAAATTGGAAACTTTTCAATTATTCACCATTTTTCCCTCATTTTGGTAATAATTTTCAAACAAATGTAGAAGACAATCCCAATAGCAAGAAATCAGGCAAGCAATTCACTTGAAACACTCATATTGATAGTAACATAAAAATTACAAGCACAATTAATGGTGATAGGGTGAAACATCTACAGGGTCTTTGCTGCCACACGTTCCATTGTCATCATTAACAATAATAAGGAAACTTCACAAGGAAATATTTTTAAATTCATTGCGAATGTTCATGATAAAAGAAATTAATAACATTTGTTCAAGGAAAATTATCTAAAGTGAGTGAATCTATAAAGATTTATTGTTTCTTTCTCTCTTACACATTTGCACGGCCGGCATGGCATTTGCGAAGAATAGGAAAAGCAGGAAGAAAAAAAGACAGGCTACATTGCTTTGGACTTTACTCGCCTCTTCACCAAATTTGTAAAATACCATCCCTAGTAAAACTGCTACTATGAAATGAGCTGCCAGTCGTAGCATTGTCATTGTCTGAAATTTAGATTCAATTTTATTAAACATTGCATCATTTATTTATATATATGTACTTTTTTATTAATTAATATTATGGTTTTTTGACCAGCGAAATATATATGTTAATGTTTTTTGTCTACATGGTAGATAAGTTGTGAAAAAAATCTCTCTAGCTCCGCTTTTTTTACAACATATGAAATTAATAATCAATATTCCCAAAATATTGATTATCAACCATGTAGACGAAAAAATGAGCACAAATTACATTATTTAATTTGATTTTTTCCCCTCATGTATCAACAACAAAAAATGTGGAAAACAAAAGATAAGGACAGCTTTTTCTGCTAAATATTCACCTGATAAACAATTATCTATCGAAATATCATAATAAGATTCTTAAAAAGTAGGCTTAAAAATAAATTGTTCTGTTCATTTCTTAATTTTGCTGTCACTGATATATCTTTTCCTTATATGCAGTCTATAATTTTATATCGCATTTTTCAGAATATCATGGCAATACTAATACTTGAATTATAAGAATATTTTCCTGAGTAAGAATACTTATTTTGTGGTAACATTATTTGATGCATGGAAATCTCAGTTCTTATTTTGCATTTCCGGTTGGAAGTATTTTAATACTTATAAATCTATTTTGTATAATAAAGATGGAAATAATAACAAAATTAATCCAAGTTTTATGTGACAACAGGTTTTGATAGCAAGGTCAATTGTAAAAACATTGGGCGTTAAGGAGCGAACCTAATTTGCATGAAAAATAATCTCGACGTAGTCGCATACTTACTTTATCACGGCGAATACAAAGAAAGGCTCGTTTTAGAAGAACTTTTAACTGATCCCAACAGGATGCTGCATAACGTTTTGACTGAACTCTTGAATCTTCCCCATTTTTGGAATATTCCGCTTGACACCATCGGTTGTTTATACCTGAATATCAGTGGATTTTATTTCAACTAAAATTAATTCAAAAATTGAAAAAGAAACAAATAAATGTTAAAGCAACATTCGCATGATTCTATGTATATCATAAATAAATATTTATCATATTAGTCACTCACAGTTTTTGTATTCGGTAATATACTGAGATTCATTGGCGGAAAATTGACTATTTTCCAAGTTAAGTTTATGAAGAACCGATAAATTGCCTCCCCTTTGTTCAGTTACTACCTCCAAAACTGAAAAAAAATAATTAGAATAAATATATGCGTACAAAAATCGCATTGTCTAGTGTAGGGCCGTTTAAAAATCAACCCT
>CAKNWU010320001.1:0-10096 GCA_932072015.1 Andricus quercustozae
ACCATCTCCTTCATTGATTTATTTTCAAAAAAAAAACTTCACACAATTATCAGACAATTCTCCCCATTTACTAAAGATTCAAATCAGCCCCTCGGAGCATAGCTAGCTTGAAAATACTGGGGTTAAGAATTAGAATAACTCTGAAAGGGGGTCGAAATTGAAGTTTTTTTAAACCGGTATCAAAGCTCGTGAATTCTCCATAATCGAGGGGCGATACAAAAATGCCCGGGGTTCAGAATTTAGTTACTTTTTGGTCAGAAACTTGAGGGGAAATGCTAACATAAGGAATTTAGGAAGATAAAGATCGGCGACCTGATTGTATGTGTATAATTTGCTATCTCGTGATCGAGAGTGAAAGGCTGAATGTAAAGCAATGAAGCATGTTCTAGGCTTATACTAACTGCGGATAAAATCGCACTTGTATTGCGCGTCAGCGTATAATTGCGAGCATGGTTGGACTCAGCCCCCTCCTCTTTGGTTGCAGACCAGGAGGTCGCCGAGGAGGACGGGGGTTGGCAGTCCGCCACAACCACCACCTGTGAGAACCAGCAAGAAGGTCAGCAAACGAGTTCAAACCAAAGTACACCTGCTAGTCAACCCAGTGGTGAGGTGGAGGGTCAACATCAGCAAGATCACCACCATCAGGAGCTACCAATAATTGACCTCTTAGACGACATAAACGATCATATGCAGATTGTCCTCAAATCCGAACCGATGTCACCGAAAATTGAGTGTGTTGAGGATTTGGAGTCCTGTTTATTGGATAATGATTTGGAGAGGTTGCGAAGAAGCCAAGAGACTAACCAGGACTCAGCGCAGTTTTCTGACTTTCGATTTCAAAGAGACAACTCCCATTCAACTGAGAGACTCCGAGACTTTAATCGAAGATCTGTCGAACAACAGGAGTCAACGATTTCAACTCGACCTGCAAGTGGAACCTACTGCAGCTTTTGCCAGAAGCATTTTTCAAGGGCCTGGTCATTACAGAGACATCTGGCTGATACGCATTTTTATGTACCTCAAGCATTGTCTTGTGATCAATGTGGCAGAAGCTACAAGTCTAGGAATAGCCTGGTTAGCCATAAGAGCCAGTATCATGCCAAGAAGGAACGGAAGGATATGGAAGGACAGATGGAAATCACTTATTGATATGAGATGGGCAAAGTGGGGAGCAGTTTTGATAAATCCGGATTAGAGTTCTAGAGGTTAAAGACAATTTGGAATTGGGGAATATTCAGGGAAATTGATAAAATAGGGAGATTTCTAAATTATTTTGATTAATTATATTGTTGAGAATATAGAGGAAATTTCAGGAAAGATTTATGAGAAGAGATAAATAATTCAGATTTATCCTAGTTTGATAGTTGATCAGATTGGCGGAAGTTAAAGTACAGTAGGAACTTGGAATCAAACTAAATTTCTAATTAATTCAACTGAATGAATTTAAAAAAAATTAATTTTAGGATTCAGGATAAATTCGCGTGAATTTAAATCAATAAACTAATGGCAAGTTAATATATGCGAACTCAACTTATCTTAATGCAACTGAACTCAAAGTAAATTCAACTATATCAAAGTAAATTTCAAGTAAATTTAAGGGCAATTGGACGTGATTTAAGGATGTTTCTTACATACAGTCCGCTTCAAAAGTGAGCCATTTTTAAAATGATTAATAAAATTTTAAAAAGTATTAATACTGATTGTTATTTCTAATGACAATGCGGTCAAATCTGGTATGCAAATATAATTAAAGTCTACTAAATTTATTTGGATTGGCTACATTCGTACTGAATTCTACAAAATTGAATTAAAGCCAATTAAAAATTTAGTTTATATAAGTCATTGGAATTCCACGTAATTTAATGAAATTATTATTTTGTCAGCCAAATTGACCTCTAGTAAATTAAATTAAATTGAAAGTGAATGTAACTAAATTTAAACAGAAATTAAACTCCATTTACGTAAATTCTAGTAAAGTCTCGTTATGTTTAAACTGAATGCAAGTGAATTTCAAGTCAATTCAACTGGATTTAACTGAATTTAAGTTGTACTCAAATTAATTTACTCTAATATAGATTTCAAGTCATTTTCGTATATTTTATTTTCAGAGAAGTAGATCATTCGTATTGTTTTAAAGTGAGAAAACCTAAAATTTTCATAAAATATCATAAAACCCGTTCTTAAAGAATATTCCCTATTTAGAACTCTAATCTGGATATAAAGTCTGCTGCTAAATTTGTTAATTGTATTAATGAGCATTCATTGTGCATGGGAAACAATGGGTATAGAGTTCAAAAACTTGCTTTAAGTTCACATTCGAATTTCCGTTTTTTGATTATGGTCGGATAATTAAATTTTCATCATTGTTGCCCGAAAAGGGGGATATTCGTGTGGAAATGGGAGTGATAAAATACCGATATCAGAACATCTTTGTAGAATGGCTATCATTCAGTGGGATTAAATATCAGCTACATTGCGCGAATGAGATGTACCTCACATAACAAATGGGTATTCACTGTTTGAATGGTCGTTGGTTTAACGAAAAAGCAAAATCGAGTATCGTTTTCCGCACTCATTTAAAATGGGATTCCGAACCGTTAAGCACGTTGAGCACAATGGGGCGCAGTTTTAAATATCGAGAGAGCGCAACGAGAGGCATTCAGTCGAAAATTATTTACAACCATTCGGACATTTAATTTCACCCTTTTGCTATTCGAGGATCAGTACTGAAATATAGTGCTTTAACTAAAGTTCGTGAGCGCGTAGCAAGCCTAATTTTTTAAATTCTGAGTTTTCTTTGTTTTACTATAAAACTTACCAAAGTTAGTAGCAGGTAATGTTTTATCTCGAGTGTAACTCCTTTTCTCTCATGCACAATTTATGATCGTATACCTGACTGTGTTTTTTACGCTTTACCAAAAAAGTGAGATTAATTATGTATCAGATCTGCTCGGATCATAGGGGCAGTTAGTGAGGTAACTTAATTTATTGAAAATCATTTTTACGTTATGCATTAACAAAGAGCCTCAGTTTTCATTCATCAGAAACACTATCCTATTTTTATATTGCTCTCTCGGTTCGCTGAACTATTTTGATTAAAATTCTAACTTTCATTGGCGTAACCCCTAGTCATCTGCAAAATACAATTTTTCCTTTGAACTTAAACTTGTATGCTGTTGTATTACCGTAAGATAACAAATAAACTGTAAAGTTGAGAAAATGCATTCTTTCATTTGTATCACATGGGATAGGGATTTTCTAATCATTTAAGTATCTGCTGATCGCAGAACCTCCGCCTTGTTCATCGCATCAGTCCATTGAAACACATCACACCTGTAAATATTTATATATCTACATAAACGTACAAGTCTGCACTACTATCTCCTGCTGTAAATAATATGCATCAACATGGATCCATCTGGTGCCTTTGACCTGAAAACTAACGTCATCGCTCTCAAACGATCGCTGGAATCTTGGATTGCTTGTACTCCTATGTATGAACTAAGCCCGTTAATTAATACGTTGCCTTGTAAAGATGGTCTGCTTCTCACCCTCTAAAATCTTACTCAAAGGTTTCTTTCACTCTTTATCCATTTTATTTGTTTGAATCATTGCCTACACGGCCTCTATACTATAGTAACTAAATGTACTTTCATCACTATTTGCACTTGAAACTTTAATCTGAATTGATAAAGAGGGAAATTCTTCTTAAAGAAATTTTTGGTGAGGGAAAGAGTGGAACATCTGCGTGGATGAAAAGATGCGAGGTATATGGTTTAACCAAGCGAAATTTAAAAAAAATCGAAAGCACAAATTCGGGCACGGCTTGTCGGGTGACGGTGGCAAAGTGACTAAGGCACACGGTTTAAAGGTGTTATTGAATGAGATGGGATTGAGATGGGATTGAGATGAGATAAAATGATTATTAAGAGGAGATAATAAGATGAACTAATATGATGAGATAGTATGAAAATTCTGAAAAATTGTGAAAAAGCGTCAATTTGAAGTCGCTTAAAGATTCGAGACGTGAACAAAAACAAAAGTAACCCTGTGTCTGGTTCTGCCGCCAGGTCTGTTGGCCGGCAGCAGCACGACCGATGAGTTTCGATGCGAGCCTTGCAACAAAAACCTGACTTCCTTAACGCGGTTGAAGCGGCATATACAGAACGTGCACACCAGGCCCAGCAAGGAACCGATCTGTAACATCTGCAAGAGGGTTTACTCCAGCCTCAACAGCCTCCGGAACCATAAGAGCATCTATCATCGACAACACAGCAAGAACGAGCAACAACGAAGGGAGGAGGAAGAGCTGAGACAACAACAAAGGGACCAGTCGGACCGACCTTATTCTCAGCAGCAACAACATCCGCGCTTAGGATGAGGCCGGTTCTGCAGTCCGCATGGATGAGTTCCGAAATAACTGATACCTGATACCTGGGTTCTTTGGTAACCTTGGTTCCAATCGAAAATTATTACAATTTTCATGTTTTTTACGTGGTCTTCCGATTACTGAATTACGAGCTACGACGTAAAGTAGATTAGAGAAGAATGTCGTGCCAAAGTGAACTTTCTCGACGATAGTCAGGTTGGAAGTTAAGTGAGAGAGCGTGTTTATTGTTCAAGGTCAAGCGAAACAGTACCTTGATTGTTCATTGTATCACAACCAACGGTTTGAGTAACGTGATATGTAAATAATATTATTGTAGAGCCCACAGATTTCCGGGATCTTTTCAGTGGGTGACAAATTTTATTGGTAACTTATTGCATTTTGAAGAATTATTAGTAAAACTATAGAAGAGTAATTTTGCGAATTTTTAGTATTTCCCAGCGAAATTAGTCTTAATTGCTTCATTTCGATTCCAACTAATAAAATCAGTACCGTATTGTACTTTCTTAAATATTCTTCCTTGCGTATCCGACTGATTTATTAAGTTATCATCTCAGTTTGCATAGAATGATCACTTAAGGGCGAGTGGTTAACTGTTACGTGCCTGCATATCGGCATTCCTATATATTTAATGTCCGGATTCTTATTTTTAAACTAAAGAATTCATCTTGCTGGAATTTTTAGAAACGACAGAGAATATACAAGCCTACGTCTGTCTGGCCTATTGAATTTTTATTTTTGTTTAAATAATACAATTTTGCTTTTTTTAAATATAATGTAATTTGAAACAGGGCTTTAGTACTACTATTTAAACAAAAATCAAACTTCAGTTGGCCAGACACACGTGCGTTGGTATATTTTCTGTAATTTCCGAAGATTTACCGAGATATCTTCATTAGTTTAAAAATAAGAAGTCTAACAACAAATACATCGAACTGTTGGTAATTCGTGACGACATGTAATAATACCATTTGGCCTTAAGTATTCCTTAGAAGGGCTTTAAAAGGAGCCATATAAAATAATGCAAATTTTGAAAAGTTACTTTTCTATAGTTTCAGTAAATTTCTGTTATATAAGTTTTTAATTAGGATTTTATAGTTTGGTGGCTTTTTCATAGATCTGAGTTTTTTTGTATAGAAAGCTTAATTTTAAATAGATTTTACTGACATTTCGGTGGTAAAAGCCGAATTGTTGTTCGTTGAGAGGAGATGCTACCTTATTTAAATGCATGAAAGTTTGTAATTACTAAAGAAGCTCTGCTATACATTTTATATTTAAAAAATGGTCTTATTTTCTTCTCGATTATCAGTTTTTCCAATTTTGTTATTCTTGTCTCAAGATAAAGAATCAATCGATGTGGACAATATAAAAAAATCATATCTGTATCAAACCAAAAGCCGATATTGCTACATTTAAAATTGATGTCGAATGAATGCAAATCTGTTTACAAAAAACTTGGACAACAATCAATATTAAGTTACTTATTTTATTCTCAAAGTTGTTTATAATTATTATCAATTAATAGGATGGATCATATAATTTTTTGAGTATGATAATTATCGATATTACAAAGTTCCCAATATTTTTCTAATACTATTTCCGATATGGAATTTTGTACAAAGATACCATACAATAGGTCCGAAAAATGTACATGTTACAAGCTCTCTAACTGCCTTCACTCTCGAACTAATACTATATATCTCAATTTATGTATGCTTATAAAGTTTTCTCTTTGAGATTTAACCATATTTTATCTTTAATTTCTTTTAGATCCGAAAAATAATTTCGCAGATTTGTATTTTAATGTCATCAAACAGTTTTATAGTTCTCCATATTTTTTGCATTGACAAGTATAAATATTTGTTATAGTTAAAAACATATATGTGGTCCATCAAATGAATTAAATTAAAGTTTAGAATCGTTACTGTTACATTAATCTTCTGCGTGTTTCTTATTATTAATTTATTGAATGATCTAGTTTAATACTTAATACTTATATTTATCGTATTAATCAATTAGCTTTATAATTGTTATATAATTAATAATAAGAACATAAAGAGGAGTTATAAGATACGATATTATTAATATTTTATATAATTAATTAGAAAGTAATGGGTCTCGGAATGATTACATTATTTATACGTATATAGATAAGCAATGCGATGGGGTTTAAATTAGCTTAAAGACTTTGTTGAATTAATATATTTTTTAGCTCTTGGTGATTTTGTAGTAACTTTTTTATTGTTTGCTGCGCCAAAATATTAGACTTTTTCGTTCTTCTACAACTCTATTTTAATTATTAGATTATTATTAGAATTTTAATTATTATTAAAAGTTTTGCAAAGAGTCGCAAAAGTTGAAGTCACCAAACTATATAATTACATTTGTAAGTTAAATAATTTTTATAATAACATTATTACATTAATATTTATACTCACTTTTTGTATCATTTTAAACAATAATTTTTAATTCATATTACATTTTCATATTAAGAAACAAAGAATACTAGAGTGGCTATGTTCCATATTTTGTTTTTGATCAACATTTTTTTTAAATAACCTGTAATATAAAATCTATACAACATAGAATTTGCATAACTTATGCTATGTGCGTAAACAGAGTGTCCTGATTAAAGTGAAAGTTCAATTATTTAAAGACTAAGGTTAACAGTTACTTTTTTTCCTGTAAATACAAAAATCTTCAGTCGATAAAGTAGCTGAAATAATGTTTTAGAACGAGTAAGATGAGTTAGTGCTTGCGAAGGCTGCTAGATCAGGAGATTGTTCGTTGATTGTTATTGTGTTTATAGGTGGTAAAGATATGAGAATCCAGAGCAAATTACGAGTGCGCATTTTAAGGTTTATAATATTGCTCTCGGGTATTGCTGCAGTACAAACGACTGAGACTTAAAAGTACATTAATCCAAGTATTTAAGGTATATTATGTCACTATAATAGTAGCTCACAGACTTTCTATCCTACGTTACTGAAACGTACGAGATTGTAGTTTTCCCAACGGTTAGTTTTTTTCATATTTACTTGTTACAAGACAATTTTTTAATTTGAGTGTAATAGGTTTCCTCAATTTTCTATAATTATCAGAAATCAGGTTTCGATAATGTTGAAGGAAAAGGAAGATTTTTCGAATGGTGCTATTTAAAATAAAATTTCAAAAAAATCAGTTATGGCAATACTTTTTCTATGGTTAGTTTTTTCGTCTCCATTTTTGTTAGTTTCACTTAATTTATTTTATGGCGATATTCCTCTACGATTTTGTTAACTACCAGTAGGTTGAATTTTCATATTTTATTACTGGAACACGATGCGTTGTTTCCAGACGTCGAGGCTCGATAGAGGATGTTTTTATGAAAAGGATGAATTATTCAGCTTAAGCCACTCGATTATCATAGATGGAAAGTTTTGCAACACTGTGATTTTAGCAAAAACAAAACTAAATTAAGGTGAGACGTATTTTGGATTTTTCTATTTATTAGGCTCGTTTTAGAAAAATTATTTATATTCAGAGTAGACAGAGTGTCCAGGCAGATCATCGAGATCGCAGAATAATGAGAATCCATGCGAATTATGAGTATGACCCAAAATGTAAATATTATTTAGGCCCGATTTTACTAATCTTCGTTCTTAGGGGTTCAGGGTATCGCTTCTCCATTTTTTAAAATAATTATGTATTCACGTTCGTTGTTCTCTCATTTATTTATGAATAAACGTTTCTTTTGTACGCCATAAATTCAGCCTTCCTGTGTACCTTTTTGTTATTCCGAATCTGTAAATATAAATAGGAGAAAATTCTCAAACAATGGAAAATTTAATATAATACTTCGAAGAGTCTTTTGTTTTTTTTCGTTTCATTTATTGTTTACTTCGCGAATTTGCGCATAAAAATATGCAATGTTTTACGAAGTGAGTCATTATTGATACATCAAGCACGCTTTTTATACCACATGAAAACATTTGCATACTCGATGCGATTTTCGCGTAAACTTTTATTTGAAACGACACGTTGAAGTTTAACAATCTGTTAAAGTGTATCAATAAATATTTTTAATTATACTAGCAAGATATTTCAGACTAACTAAATATAATGTTATTTCCGTATAGTGTTTTATTTGACTTGCATGCAAGATAATATTCAAAATTATATATTAGATGTAATTTAGATGATGCCAAATTTTTTACAACGCTAAGGACAAGTAGGTAAGAATGAGAGATTCTTTTTCAGAAGTTTTAGACAAGTCATCAATGAAGAGTGATTTTCCACCAGCAAAGTTGCCCTGAATTTTGATTATTTTAATGTCACTTTGAGGTATTTGACATGTTGGCCACAAATCTTTAGAAAATTAAAAATGTAATCTATTGTTATTGTTAGGTTGGGAGAGGTGTTGGAAATACGTTAATTAGATTTTTTATTTTTTTATTCAGACAGAAATTCAGTTCATTTCTAAAATAGATTTACAATTTTGTGTGATATTATTTTGTCAGTCTACCTTCTAATAATAAAAATATCTGAATTTAGAAACACTGAATTTCTTTCTAAAACTTCGCTTATTACAGATTTAATTTCTTTTTAGAGAATTGATTGTAGTGTCATTTATTCCTTGAAGTATTAATATAATTTGAAGATTAAATAATGTGAAGAATAAACTGCTTCATTTTACTAATTAATAAGTGTGTAATGGGATTTTACTTTTAACAACGTATTTTTTGATATCCTTACACGATCTTACTTTTTGGTAATAAGCGTTTTATTTTTGTTCTATTCTTTAGCTCCCAATGACCTTCATTTTCAACCTTTAATGCGGCAACCCTATAAAGGATACAAACTATGTAAGTATCTGTAGATAGAAAATTAAAATAAACTAGAAAAACAGGTTTCTCAGAAAATGATTAAAATTTGGAATAAATTGATTGCTAATAATAGCAAAAGTGCATAAACTAAACGCTGAGAAATCTGAACTAATAGAATATTTTTATGGTGAGATTTTGTGGCCATCATGTCTGATTGTCCCTTGTTACATAGATTCTCATTTTAAATTGACATATAGAGTTAATTATGCATTGAAGAACAATACGTATTTGAATTATTAATTGAAGGGTTTCTGAAACGTAAATTTAAAAACAATAATCAAAATTAATATATATATATATATATATATATATATATATATATATAAATTGTAAATAGGAGGAAATGAATTTGATTTTTAAAGAAATCCCTCAATTATAATTTGAAGACAATTGTTGAATTTTTCTCCCGGGGAAGCATTGAGAATGGTATGTTGAAAAATGTACCAAAAGCTTGATTTTTAGATGTGATTTACAATTGTCCCTCTTTTTATAGTCCAGTCGCCCACCCATAACATTTATGTGTATACTGAAAGGTATTAAAGGTACCTTGGATTTCAAAGGTCAAGAAAGGTCCACTGATTATGAATATATAGCGTATTTTCTTTAAACCCTCACCATTTTTTATTTAAACTATTAACTCCGGATTGATTTTTCTCAATAACAGTTATTGTAAATGGTAACACAAAAGACAAAATTTGGGTCAACTTCTTTCATTCAGTTCAAATTTCAAGAATAATTTGTTCATTTAAATTATTATATTATAATTATATATTATGTATAATATAATTAAAATTATTATATTATATATTATATTTATTTATAAAAACAGCATAATCGTTGAGCT
>CAKNWU010320025.1:5544-15719 GCA_932072015.1 Andricus quercustozae
CAGTGCCCGGGCTTAATAAGCGGGACAGTAATTAACGAAGGTATGTCTATTACGCTGATATTACCGTTGTCGCATGTATATAAATAGATGCGTACCTCTGCTGTACCACATACATAATATGCTGGATATTCCTGCTCTGTGATATATATGTATGTATATATATGTACGAGCTCGTATGCGTCGCCACAAGGAGAATATAATTACATCATTTAACACATGCAGACGCCCCGAGGACAGCGCCAAAGGCGTATTTTGCGCATACAGCTCAACTTACACAATAATACTCCAGCTAATACTGCCTTTTTTGTTAACGACTCTGTACACCTTTTCAACACACTTTCTTTTATATCCCCCATGACGATGGAAGAGGCATATTTACGCAATTTTTTCAAGTTATCTCAGTTCATCCTAAATCTGATATACCTTCTGTTATGACGTAACAATTAATTTTACCTTTTTTAACGAAAAAAATGAATATTTGATCTATTCACCATAGTTTATCGTTTCCAAAAGTGTTCATTGTATTTCGTTTAATTTACTAATCAAGATTAAAAATCTGCAGAAACCGGATACTGCGGTTCTAGGAAGAATGTCTGGTGATGCTTGGTGGGATCATGAAATCTGTGCAGCCACCCACGAAAAGAAGCAAGAATATGACAGAAACTTGAACATCACAGGCCTTAGCGATGAGGAGAGAAATAGAATTGAAGATGATTACGAACACAAAAAGAGGAAAGGAAAACTACTAGTTAAGGAAATTAAGGATAAAATCAAACCAGAAGAAGAGAATAAATTGCAAAACGATTTTGAAAGGAGCAAGAAACTGTTTTATAAATGGGCGTTGATCAATATGAAGGGAGGTTGAAGTACAGAGTTAGTCAGCATGAGAAATAGCAAGGGTGAAATGCTATATGATACATACAAGATACTAGACGCTTTGAGAGACTCTTTAAAGGAATTATTGGGAGATGAAGCTGCAGGACACCACAATTGCGTACACGTTCCAGTTGCGTCGGGATTGGTTGCTTTAAGAAACCATGATCGTAGCTTCGGGAGCCTACAACTTCTCCTATACGCTTCTGTACCCCAATCTTAAGAAGGACTTTAAACTCAGCCAAATTCGCTTCCCAAAATTTGTAAATTACAGAAATAACCTTGATTCCTTTTAAGCCTCTGGAATTTATAACTGAGCAGATGTTCGTCAACTGCAGACATTATAATAGACCTTTACCTGATTGTATATTTTCCATTTTTGTCGCCTCTTTATGATTTGATCCTAAACTATATCCGTAAGGCTTTTCAAAATTCCGTATTTGATGTATTCACTGCTCAGGCGTGATGCTCTGGCAATTGCTAAGTATTAGAACGTCGACCTTCCCTAATTGCTTTATTGCAGACGACCCTCTGACAGATCTTAGGAGAGCCAGCACTTTGTTTTCGGCTTTTTACGAATTGTAGCCAATAGACATCGGCGATACTTCGAATCTCATCTTCAACCCGCCCACTTACCCCACCAATAGTCCACCCATCTTGGAACAAATATTCGTCCAGGAACCTGGACGCTAATTATGGACGTATTGTGTCCAATATTCCCCCCCCCCCCCCAACGGGAAAAAGGGGGTAAAAGTGAGCCCAAAGACTCTTTTGTGCTCAATCATACAAAACTTAAATCCGTCATAATTTGCCCAAAATGATTTAAATCCAATTAAATATTACATTCTTGTAAAATTTCAGGAAAAATAGCCCTTTCACTGTTTTCAGGCTGTGAGTCCAGAATCTGGAAGAATAGACACTCCGTACTGTTAAAACGAAATTTCTCATTAATTCCATATTAAAGAAAAGTATAAACAGTCGGTAATTTATGGTACATATAAAATTAAATTAGTAGTCATTTTGACAAATGAGTTCTTCTAAACATGGTTGATTTAAACATAAATGCAATACGAAAACAGAAAAGTGTTAAGTTTTCTTGCAAGCCTAAACATTCTTTCGTAGATAAATGTCTCAAAATTAACACTAAAACAACCGAATAGCGAATGCAGCTACAATTTTGCATTATTCAAAGTACATAATAAAAACATTGGAATATGAAATAGTATATATGTATTATTATTATTAGGCTAAGTACAATATTAAATTAAATATTTAGCGATAAATTTTGAAATAGGATTGATATAATAATCTGTTTTTCGTTTAAAGTCCTAGCTTATTCTTCAATCGGTCAGAAATAAAAAGATGCTTTTATATAGAAGCGGATGGCTCTAATGTGGTCTAACTTAATGGATAATTGAATATATTTTAGTATAGTTTAATGAATGTGGCTGATAATGTAGAATTTTCATGATTTCAAAACCATTTTTTCCGAAAGAATACTCATTCAGTAATAATGTTATTATCCCTTATGACTGATTTAAAACTAGTACTTACTCGCCACCCATTAAGTCTGAATCTGAACAACTGACACTACTGTCCATAAATGAAGAAAAGTAATGGTCAATATAATGATCAGTTTTAAGTAGTATCAGTTATTTTCAGTCAGCCGTATTGGCAGTTAAGTACAATAAATTTATTTTAATTCATAAGGGTTGTCAACTGGTATCAGTGATATTAATTCAATCGAAAAGTGCCTTTTTTGGATTACCTACAGCGTGTTTTAAGCAAAATAATTCGTTTGAAATAAGTTATAAGGGTCCACCCATATATTAAGTAACATATTTTTGGCCATTTCTTCACCCCTCCACTCTGCCATGTAACAATTCGTAACATATTTTCTTATAATTGCGAGAGTGAAGACAGCTAAGAAGAGGGGCTTCCACAAGCCACGAGACCCATTTTTTACACACTTGCCCCCCCCCCCCCTGCACTCACTTTGACAAAAGTGGCATATTTTTTAAATATTTTTACTTCTCGTTTAATCTGTCTTCAAATCTAGAAAAGTAGAGTATCAAATCTAAGGGCGTATTTAATAAATAGTCCAGAGTTCGATAATCTTAAAAAATGTTGAATGATTTTCAGATAGTTGTAATTAAAGAAACTGTAAACAAAATTTGTTCCTATGTATATTTTTTTTAAATACCCTAAAATCTTTTTAAGTTCTTTGACATTTTTTATATCTCTTAAAACAACTTTGGAATCCTTTAAAATAACCTTAACTAAATATTTCCAATCATGTGAATTCTTTTAAAATCCCTTGAAATTTCCTAAAGTTCTTGAAAATTCCTTGGAATCTTTTGAAATATCCTAAAATGTTTCAAATTCTTTCAAATCTTTGGAAATATCTTGAAATATTGAGAATCTTTTTCAAATCTTTGAAATGCTTCGAAATATATAGGCTTTTGGGAATACATTCATTTCAATTTCATCACCATATTATAAAATCCCCTGGAATCCCGTCAATCCTATAAAAATCAAAATATTAATCTAATTACATCGATATGGATTCTTGAAAACATTATTACAATCTTTTGTTTTAAAATTACTAACTTTCACGTTATACAATATAACTGTGGATAGATGAATGTCCTATAAAGTTAATTTGTTAAAAATATTACGTAAAAGTATCGACTTACGTACCAACCGACCTCTCCCCGACATTCAGTAGATCGTAACCCCCCCTCCCCTTCCACCGAACAAATTGTTACGCAACTTATGGATGTCCCTAGGGTGTGTCAAGTAGTATAAGCCATCGGACATAATTCCTGGTAGTTTCGAATCTGTTTTACGTAGTACGAGTCGGTTTAGATCAGCCACAGTGGGCGTTAATTAGTCATAAAGTAAGTCATAAAGGTTGTAAAGTAGTAGTCATTTAAGTTCACTCAAACAGTGGCAGTCGTTTAGTCCAGTAGTATAGGCAGTTATTCGCTAGACATAAGTGGTGTCAAATAGCGTATATGTAATTTAGAGTCAGGCATCATGGGTTTCAAATAGTAAGAGTAGTTTTAAATCCGCCATAATGACTGTTTTTAAATCAGGGATAGTTACAAGTATTATAAGTCACCTTAAATCAGCCATATTGGGTGCCAAATACAAAAAGTTGTTTTTAGTTAATCATAGGTTCCGTCAAGCAAAATCAATCATTTTATTTCACTGAACGAGTGACAATAGTCTTCGTTAGACAGAAGCAGTGTCAAGCAACATACTAAGGTCTAAGTCAGACATAACGGGTGTTAAATAGTATAAGTATTTGTAAATCAGTTTTAATGATTTTTAAGTAGTAACAGTATTTTTAAATGAGACATAGTGGATTCTAAGTAAAATATATCGTTTTAAATAAGTCATTATGAGTGTCAAGTAGCATTGGTCGTCATATATAACTGCTCGTAATTTTTGATCAGTTTTAATGAGTTTGAAGTCAGTCATAGTAGATCTTAATTAATATAATTCGTTTCAAGTTACTCATAAATCGTAGTATCAGTTATTATAAATCACTAATAAAATGTGTCACCTTTTATAACTTGTTCAACTGTCGTGCGTTATATTTTATGAAAAAATGCATGAAATATTTATTCTTGGTCTGGTAACAAATATTGTTAGAAAAGAATTAAAGATATTAATAAAAAATTTAAAGTAGGGATTTGAAAATAATTTATTATAACTATTATTATTAATGAAACACAAATATGAATCGTTAAAACAAAAACATTCTGTAACTAAATTAACCCTTAACTGGCACACTCCCTGTATGGGACGTAAATGACACACTGGGTCAGCTGGACCCATCCCCAACTTTGAGTGCTTACTGCAATCAGAGAATGCAGTTTTCGGCTTGTAAAAATTCATGTATTTTTTTAACTCCATATAAAGTAAGAGCGAATATTTTTAGAATATATATAAATAAATTAAAATAGTTTATAAAAATTAGAATCGTAAGAGAAAGTAAAAAAAAAATGCTGTTTCAAAAACAAAACTTAATTCAATCAATCATATTTCATGTGAATTGATTTGATTTTTGAGTATTTTACTGTTTAAGCTACAACTTTTTCCATGAAGTTCTATTTATGCGTACATTTTTTAAAAATTCGAAAATATTTATAACTTTTGTGTCTGCATTAAGAGTAAGTCAGAGCTTGTAAACACGCTGGAGGATTACTTAGACTTAAATTTTACAAAAAATCAAAAAAATCAAATGTTAATTTATAACAATAGTAAATTTTTGTAAATAATACAGAATCGCGTCACTAGACTCTATGTGTCTTATCAAAAATAGTCTCAAGCAAATATGTAGATATAATTTAGGTGAATAATTTTGTTAATAAATTCTTATTGTATCGTCTGTCTTTTTTCAAACATTCAATGATTTAATTTTTATTGATACTTTTTATTATGGTTGTTCTCTTTGTTTTTACCTGTCTTGCATAGTAAGACCGCAAAATGGAATTTTTTATTTTTAGTAGATTTTTCGGTGTATAGATATTGAGGAATAAGTTAAATATTAATCAAATCCACGACAGACTGTTTTTACATAAACTTAATACCTTCTTATTTTACTGAGAGTTCAAACAAAAATTCAAAAAAGTTGTAAAACACTCTTCAAAGAATATTAATTATGTGCGGTAAATAATACGGGCCTTGGTTCTTGTGATTCTGAAAAAAAGTGTCACAATGTAAAGTATAGATAAAAGCTTTTGAGTATTCTTCGGAGTAAAGGGGAGTTCAAAGATTAATATGTCAACGTATGAAAGAGAAGGGAAAAAAGAAGAAAGGAAGCAAAGGCCTAATTTCTGTATTTTTCAGCTGTGTAACTATACTGTATGATACTAATTTTCTGCAGACTGATTAGCGCCTCCAGCAAAAGGTTTTTTCACGAGAAGAAGACTTTGAAATCAACTCATATCAAGTCAGGCTGTCTCACTATATTTTTTGGTTTCTTTATTATTTAATTTTTGATTTTTTGATCAGGATTATTAATATTTTACAATTACAGAGGATTGTAAAATTAAAAATCATAATATTTTTAAAGATTTAAAGTATTTGTTGTTTCAAGTTTTGTTTTAACAGGGTGGCCGCGGAACTTCATTTTCAAAACTTCTTGACTTTTCCCTAATTTTTCCTGGCCAGTAATATTCACAGACCAGCATTTTAACGTTGTATCATTATTAATATGAAATCTTTCATGAAGGGAATAAAACAATTTTATATTAAAATCTTATAATTCTAATTTTTTTTTAACCAAAAAGAGGACTTTTCTCTCATAAGAAATTAACTTTAAATTCATAAGGACAAATTTTATGTCCACATAGAAGAACCTTTAACAAGACAGTTGAATTTTCAAACAAATAGTTGAATTTTCAACTAAAAAATATAAATTTTCAATCAAAAATGAAAAAGTTAAGTTTTCAGTAAAAAAAAGAATGACAATAAAACAGAAAAAAGCTCAGTTTCAACAAAATAGCCAAATTTCAAACAAAGAAATGAATTTTGAACTAAAATAATGAATTTTATAATCAAGAAGAAGATTTTTTTTAAATAAAGAATTTTTAGGCAAGAAAGAAAAAAAGTGTTTCGAAATTGTTGAACTTACAAAGCAAAAGACGATTTTTCTGTAAACCAGATGAATTTTCGACCCGAATATATGAATTTTCAACAACAAAATTAATTTTCAATCAAATAGTTTCATATTTAACAGAGAAAGAAAAAATGTCAAACCAATTAGATCAATTGTGAACCCAAAATGGAAAGGTTACATTTTCAGTTAAAAAAATTAATTTTAAACAAAAAATTGAATTTCTAACAAAATAGTTAAAAGTTTCAACCAAATGAACAAATTTTTAAGTAAAATTATGAATCTTCAACTGAAATAGTTGAAGTTTTAGTTAAAAGAAGTAATTTTCTGCAAAAAAAATGTCAACCAAAGAGATAAATTTTCAACTAAAATGAGGAATGTTCCACAAGAAAACGGATTTTTAACAAATTGTTTAACCTTTAACCAAGGAGTTCAATTTTTAACAAAAATATGAATTTAGAACGAATAATGTAAAAATAGATATTTCAACCAAAAATGATTGTAATTTTAAATAAAAAGCGGTTAAATATAACCAATAAATAAGAATTTTCAACAAAATAGTTGAATCCTCGACCAAAGAAGATTAATTTTCAATCAAACAGTTGTATTATTATACAAAAAAAGAGGAAATTTCTTCTAAAACAGATGAATTTTTAAATCAAAAAGTCAAATTTTTAACCGGAAAATAAGAATTTTCAACAAAATAGTTGAATCGTCAACCAATAAAGATTAATTTTCAACCAAGAAGTAGTATTTTTATCCAAAAATGATGAAATTTCTACTAAAACAGATGATTTTCAAACAAAAAGGAAAAACGAAATATAAATACAAGACAAATAAATTACTATTAACCAGAATATTATATCAAGGTCGCCGCAAAACTTCATTTTCAAAATTCCCTAATTTTTCCTGGACCAATTGTTATTTTTTCTGACCATTTAAATTCAAAGTGACTCTTATAGAAATTCCCTGATTTTTGCAAGGTTTTTTTTTTAAATCCCTGACTTTTCTCTGGTATCCAGGGTGTGCTTGACTTACGGTCATCCTGTTAAAATAGATTCCTTCCTTATAGTTGTCACTTAAATAGATGACAATGGAGACTTAAGAAATGATGACTTAGAACTAAAACTCATTATTCATCAGCCATCGCCTCTTTTCTGATGAACCACTTACATTAAGTTAACAAACGTGATCTTTGTTGGTGGGATGCAAACAGAGACATTATCGATTTTCCGTTTGCAGTCGCCACAGAATGACTTTGTTCGGTAATTGGAGCCGGAAGTCAGGATCGTCTCGAATCCCACGAAGCAAAAGGTCATCGCTCGATACTTAGTACGTAACGGAAAAGAAATACTGTTTCCGCAAATACAATCTCCCACTAGAGACAATAAAATCGAACATTTCAAAGCTTTGCGATCACTCAATTATTTTATTTCATTCTTTTAATTCTGTTTCCTATTTTGTAATCCGAATCAGAACTTTATTTTATCCTTTTGAATCAAGCCTGTATTTTTCTCTTTTATATAGAATTTTATATTCCTGAGAAAATAACGCAAGGATTATTTCAAACGGATTTCTATTGAAATCTAAACATTGCTTGGGGATCATTAGTGAGTTATTCTGAAGAGCTTTTGCTATTTTTGCCTTTTTTTATTACTAAAAAAATTTAATTGTAACTCGAAAGTAGAACGTGTGATTAAAAACGAAAACCACTTAGTCATCTGCGCCATTTAAAACGAAGCAAAATCAGAGACAACCATTACGAGAGGCGAAGCGAAATAGTCCTCTTGATAAACACTCGTTAAAGTTTGATTGGACTTTGATAAGCGGCGAAAAGCATAAAAAGCATGAAGAGCAATTTAAACTTCACTCCGTAAAATGATGTACCTGACTAGGTGAGATGCTTCCTCACACTATACTCTTGCTTTCATCTCGACATTGATAGAAAATTTAAATTCTTTTTTAAAAATGGCTTATCGAATGTCCATGAACATATGAATTCGGAATTAAGGGTTAATTCCAAATTAGTTCAAGTAAATTACAAAAAATATTTGAAAATCTGTTCAAATTTTTGAAACCCCACAAAATCGCTCACTTCTTGTGAATAAATTCTTCAACAAACCATTAAGATATGATCAGATCCCCTGAAGTTCTGTAAAACCTGATATTTCCTTAAATCCGAGAAAATTTATTACAATACCTTAAAATCTCTTAAAAATTACTTGGAATAATTTAAAATATCCTAGCATATTTTACATCCTTTGAAATCTCTCGAAATTCCTTTAAATATTTTGAAATCCCGGAAAACTTTTAGATCTTGAAAATTCCTTAGAAGTTTTAAAAATGCTCTTAAATCTTTAAAATATTTTGGAATGCTTTCAAATTATTGAAATCTGTTCAATTTTTTTTATAATTTTGAAATACACTAAAATATTTCAAATTGCTTGAAAAATTATAAAGCTATTGAAAATTCCATGGAAGTTTTAAAAATACCCTAAAATTTTTCAAGTCCATTGAAATCCCTTCAATTTACTGAAATTTATTGGAAAATTTATAAAGTCTTTTAAAATACACAAAAATATTTTGAAAGAATTCAAGAAAATTCAGAAATAGGTATAGACCTAGATTTAAAAGTGGTTAAACGTGACTATGGTGATATTTTCATTTTAAAAAGTGACTAAAAAGTTATTTAATAAAAAAGTAACGGTGTGGCGATCCCGATTATTCTTGTCAGTCGTTTAAAGTGATTCGTAGGAAAAAAAATCCTTGATGTTTGCACAAATTGTTTTCAAAATCTTTGGTTTTCCATGATTTCCAGGTTTTCCCTGAACTGCGTGTTAAAAAGACTTTATCCACTAATGTTATTGATAGAAAAGTTATTTCCCATGTCTCATAAAAGAATCTTTTCTTGTTTATAAGTTATAACAAATGAAGAATTTCTTCAAGCAACATAACAAGTTATTGGCAGAAAATAAATCGAAAGCAACGTATAGAGCAGATACTCTGAAGCATAAAAGAGTTAACGCGTTGATTGAGGCTTGGACTCGTTCTGGATAAAATTGGAAAGCAAACTTGGATGTTTAATCAAAAGAGACTGGAATGGAAAGAGTCTTTTTGATAGGTATACTCAAAGTTTGATCGGAGTTTGATAGGCGGTGGGAAGTAAGAGCAATTTAAACTCAACTCTTACAGTAAAAAAGATGTAACACAGGACGAAAGGATGTCGGACTTTTGCGGGGCCATCAAGAGGAATTCGAGATTGCTCCAGATCGAGGTGGTAGTTCGTGCCAACAAGTCCTCGAATGTTTACGCCGAGACCGTCGAGCTCGAATGTAATTAAACTTTTCCATCGTAAAATTCTGCCGCCATCCCCCATACCAGGGGGAACAGGGGTTGACCGCTCGTAACAGATCCGGCCGGATTAAGAAGGTGGTTATTTCCACTTTATCATTCCCTCGCGATACCTTGCGATAGCGATAAATGTCAGATTACATGAAAGTGATAACGAGAAGTGTCACACTAGACTGGCGAAAATTTCACTGCGTCTTCCGGAAGAGTTTTAATGAGAAAAAGGGAAGAAGCTTAGAAAAAGTTTCGCCCATTAATTCTTGAAGAAATACTGGAAATTATCACACTTTGCGAAGAGAGAAAAGATTATAACTTTGCTAGACTA
>CAKNWU010320073.1:0-10647 GCA_932072015.1 Andricus quercustozae
TTATTTATTTTAAGGTAATTCAGAAAATAAATATTTTACAAATGTCAGTCAAAAATCGAGCGCGTAGCGCGAGTGTCACGATGAGAATGTGTACCTCAAAGCCTACAGAGCTTTGAGCAACTTAATATTTAACTATACTTAATTATTTACAAAATTCGAATATGAAGACGCATATAAATACTAGGATCTAAAAGAGATCTTTTGGCTAAAGTTTCATTCAAGCATTCCAAGTGCAAAGATTAAAAATCCGAGGTAACAGATTATCAAGCGAGGAAGCGCGACAACCAACAGACGCGCGCCATAGGTGCGCCCAAACTCGCGAGCCGCGCGCGCAGCGCGCGATGAGAATATGCCCGCGCAGCAGGCGGATTTTTATATATATAGTTTCTATAGTTGAGTTTATATAGTTTTATATACATAAAACTGTAATTTATAGATACAAGTAATTATTGTAGTATAAAATATTTTAAACTTGGGAAATTTGTAGTCCTGTTTGGATTGTAGTTTATGGGAAAAATTTTCCCATATGAATAAATATATATCGAGGGTGAGGGAGTGAAATCTTTTGATTTTTTGTGGATACCATCTTTTTCGGCGACTTTTAGCTTTTTTTAATATCGATCAAGAAAATGCTTACCCTGAATCATAAGCATGTTTTGAACAAAAAATTTTACCTTCAAACATCAAAATTAAAAATAAATAATACTTTTTTAGAAGGCGGACCTTTTTTTCTCAAAAGGAAGCACAGGTTTATTCTGAGGCTGTTTTGGGGTTTGAGTTATGCCACATTGGCGGCCGCAATGTGACTTGCCTACTGAGGTTGGCATGAACCGGACCCGTTTTTTCCTTCAATCAAGATCTTTGATATTTGATAGTGCAATTATTTCTGTATATTTACGATTTAATTGATGCTTGCAACCTTTAGCCTCGACTGAGCTCAACTTAAAAGTTCTGGCACTCCAGATATTTTCCGTTTTCGTTTCTGGTATGCATTATGACAATTTTAAAATCGGAAAGAAAAAAATCGCTATAGCTATATTTGAGAAAAGTATACTTTTTCTTCCTTTTGTTCATATAGTTGAGTCCAATTAAACATACTTTGACCTTTTTTTTGTTTTCCGAATATGTTAATGTGTGATATTCCGCAAGGAAAGGGCTCTCCCTGTGTCGTTCATAATTTAGAAGATATTTCCCGTGTGAATAAATTTCATGACAGTCTGGTGTCAAACCTGATTCAGGTTTGGCTTGATCTAGACTGTCTAGTCTGAAAGTTCTGGTCTGGCCCAGTACTGGCGATGATCAGCTACCCCAGAAGAAAAAAAAGTTCTAAGTTCGATCAGCAAATTTCCCCTTTAAAAATATGCCTGCTATGCGAGCACATTCTCATTGCACACGGCGCTTCGCGCCAAGTTTGAGCGCGCAGGTACGCTTTCGTGCTTCGCGCTCGTTTTGGTACGTTTAATGTGTGCATTTCAACTAGATTTTTTTAAATATCATAAATATTGTAACTTAAATCAAAAACTGTGTTTTAAACACTTGAGGAAATACAGTCATAAATTGGAACTGAAATTGTTTTTCAATTTGTGTTTAAAGACGGTTCTCAAAGCACCTGAGCTTTGACGATTACATTCTCATTGCGACACTCGCGCTTCGCCCTCGATACTTAGGTTTTAGAGACGGTTATCTTCAAAAAATAAAACGATGTAGAAAAAATTGAACAACTTATAAGAAGTAGGTATGTTTTTCAATGTAGTTAGTTGTAATTTGAGCGGGGGCCCCGTGAGATGCCTCGCTAGCACTCAAGCTAGAAAGACTATTGTGCTACACCCGTGTTTATTCTCAAGGCAGTACTCTGAATCCGGCCATCTTCGCCGAGTGTTTTTGGATCTCGGTGGGTTTCGTTGTTACCAACATTCTGAAATTATACCTCTCAGGTGCCAGGCGTACCTATCGCACAGTAAATGACGTCCTTCTTTGTTGATCAGGCAAAGTGATCCTCACCCACTCTGCCATTCGGCAGCCTCCATAGCAGGCCGCAGGAGAGGGGATACGGCCAGACTAGGGTGGACGGAGCGATCCCTCTAAGGTCATCAGTTAGATGCACAGATTGTAAGCACTGCCTTGGTGTGTTATGTAAGTGTATGTGTGTTTTCATTACTCAAAATTGGCCAGCGACCGCCGAGCAAGAGTCCCCCGCAGGTGCCTCAAGCACAGGAGTCTCCCGTAGGAGCCTCGAGTGCAAGAGTCTTCGACCCCTAAGGTTAGGCCCTCGAAGAAAAATTTTCCATTGGTACCCGGCTTAGGGATCGAACCCCAGACCTCCTGCATGGAAGTCTGACGCGCTATCGTCTGAGCCACCGAGATAACAATGCTAAGAAAATACAAATTTTTTTAATTTACTAAATAGAGACATTCAGCCGTAGGCTTTGATTGCATTCTCAATTTGTGTCCAATTGAAAAATTTCATTAGGAAAATTCGTAAATCTTGTTAAAATCTACTAAAAATAACGATTAGAACCTACAGATCTTTTAAAAACAAAAATGGGATATTTTTGAAAATGATCTAACTTTTTGAATTTTGCTCTTATTAAAAAATGTCATGGAAATTGTTTCGACGTATATTTTATATATAGTAAAAATATCGATTGACATTTCTTAATCTATAAAAAAAAAGATTTCTTTTGTAATCTTTGAAAATTTTCAAAATGTTGAAAAGAATGTAATATTTTTAATTTGTATAGAAATTAAAAATAGCATGAGGATAATTTGGAGGTCTTTTTTTTTTCACATTATAAAATCTTGGAAAAATTTTTAAAACTCTTTAAAAAATGTTGTTTCAAATTTTGAAAATGCTTTAACTTTTTGAAGTTTGGTATGATAAAAAAAATGATAGGGATAGTTTCGACATATATTTTACTTTTTCTATGAACCATAATATTTAAAAAAAGGTCTAAAATCCATTAAAATTTTTTTTCATATATTTAAAATGCTCTTAATTTTTTTTATTATGCCGGAAATATCTGGTTAACGAAATTGACCTTAACTTTGGGACCCTTAAAAAGTGCATCGAAGGCTGATTCGATTGGACAAATCCTTCAGAAGTTGGCGTGGCTACAAGATTCTGGTAACCATACATACAGACGTACAAATAGACATACAGACAGACACCGAAAATTGTTGATGATTTTTGGGCTCTGTGAGTGCCGAAACGTAAAGATCCGGTAAAAACGATTACATTACACTCTCATGAATGAGAATGTAATACAGTCCAAGCTCCGATCATGGCCGCCCCGAGCATGTCCGCTTCTCCAATTTCTCGCTCGAGCGCTACCCCCACCACTTTAGCGTCGGTCGCGATCGATGCATTTCATAGCTGACGCTCCGAGGATGTCCGCGAGAGAGACTGCCGAATCTGAAGGTTTTTCTCGGGCCCAACCTTGAATTTGTCAGTCAAACAAATTATTCATTTTATGATACATATAAGAAATTAAATATCAGGAAAACTTTTCATTATTCAAAATTATTTTTAGTCCACTTTAAATAAATTTGCTTTGATATAAAATCAAATTTATGTACTATAGGGCTAACTAATCATTGTTTATTTTATTTTTTGCCAAATATTTAAAGGCTTTGGATAAAGATGTTCTGGATAAATGTTCAAAATAAAATGTGAACGTTAAAACCCGAAGAAACCCATGAAAAATTATAAAATCGCGTTCAAAAGATATTAGATGTCTGATTTTAGCTCATTTGATATGCGTTTCTATAAGAAAACCGTTCTCAGTATTATTGCGCAGTACAAAAAGTGGGAAAGAGTGAATTTCCATATTTCAAATAAACGATTATCTATTTTTACTACTGTAAAAAAAGCTTTACATTGTTCTTGAAGATTTAAGTTTTACATGTATTGTTATAATTAATAATAAGATGATTACATGAGTGACATCAAATTTATGTTATAATTGACAATTCAATGTTTGAGTTTCTCTTTGTTTAAAAAAAAAACAAGCAATACGACACAGTAATTAATTATGAATGTTCCACAAGATTTCACATAGGTTACGTTAAAAGTGAGGTGAAATATTTGTCATTTTGACGCTTTGTTTACAGTTATTCTAAGAATCGAACATACCATAGCTAATGATCGATTTGAATGTTTTACATACCTTTAAACTCGGGCTTATAACGAAATAATCCAATATGAATCACTTTTGTACACATTTAATGTACGCTAGGTACATAAAACGATGTTCGAGATAGATTTTTAACCTACCCGACGCGCCGCATTACTCGAAGTTGATCAGCTGAATTTTTCTCCACGCAGTCGAGCGTGACCGCGCTTAGAGTGGGGGTTTATGGCTTCTTGTAATTATACTCCCCTACAGCCCCGAAAACGGCCATGCTCGGAGCTTGGACTGTATTTCGAAAAAGTTACACGGTGTATAAAATGATAAAAAATAAGAAATGCACACCATCAAAACACGAATTTTTTTATGCCGTTGACATTCTGGGCTGGTCCAGATTTTGTGCTGCTCAACTAGCCAAAATACAAAAAATTATAAGTTTGGTCTGAAAGGTCTGGTCTCGCCCAGGATTGGCACAGATCAGCTATCCAAGAACAAACAAGTTCTAAGTTCGATCAGCAAATTTTTTTTTAAATATTTCAAAAAAGTTACAGAGTATCTAAAAATATAAAAAATAAGAAATTTTCACTATCAGAACAAGACTTTTTTTGATCACCTTGTAAGTCTGGTCTGTCGCAGGTTTGAATAAAAATGTACCTTCGCAATCTCCATCACGGCGCCAAATTCGCCTCAACGCAGGAAAAACCCTCATTAGTGATGATCGTTATATGTTTGGTATATTTCAATTATGATTATATTTATTTTATAAAGAAATATTTAGGGTCGTCGACAATAACTGTAGAAAGCTTATCATATTTTTACAATCATTTTAGTGGGGTATATATTATATTTGTACGCTAACTTTAAAAATCGAAAGTGATATGAATATGAAAGTATAATGACTTAAATTTAAATATATAACCACAAGGGACAGCAAATGACTGTCAGAAACATATAACGATCATCACTGATAAGGGTTTTGCCTGTGTTAAGGCGAATGTGGCGCCGCGGTAGGGATTGAGAAGGTACTTTTTACTCCAAAACTTTGAAATGTGAAATGCATGGAGGCTTGGGGGCCTGGTCTAACCACGTCAAAAATCAATTCCAAAGACTTGTGAATTGCCAAATTCAAATCGGTTTTCTTTCAATTCGAACTGCCCAGTTTGAACCGGAATTTTTTAGAGTCAAACTCAGCTATGTACGTCGGTTCGGAAAAAACCGACTCGACTCAAATAAAGCACATGTCTATTTTTAAACAATTCCTATTAGAAAATGGACTTGCGGATTTACTGCACGCTGTCGTGGTTTTAAACCATATTTTGTGCATGTTCAATTTATGGTGTTATGTTGTTACTTATTCAAGTTACACTGCAACCACGTTCAAGTGGTTGTGCCCTGTAAACACCTGAACCACTACCCTCAGATCTTTCTTAGGTAATCTCAGGATTTCCTTAGTTCTCTCCAGTGTTCCCGGTGCTTTGTCCGGATCCAGCTTTTCACGGCCAATCCGATTCAGCAAGACGCTAGTGCCAGTACCGGTCCTATGTAATCACGTCTTGTTGCGCCGTTTTTCGCCAGCTGATCTGCTTTTTCGTTTTCTTTGATCCATGTGCAGTTGATGTCGCTTGGCTCTCTAAGCAGATTTTAATCTGCCTACCAGCAGCGTTTTCTTCTATTAATATCTCAGCGCAGCCAAGAGCGGCCTTCCTGGCAGTGTTGGCCAGTATGGTACGCCACCGCCTAAAAGACGGTGGTATACTGTCCAAGCCGTCTATGTACCAGATGTCCCCTCGGAGGAGGGAGTAACTATTTGCCTTCAGATTAACCCTACTTGCGATGCAGACGCGTAAAGTCTTGGTAAAGTTGAAGCGTTTTGTTGTTTTGGCTTGCCTCGTTTTTAAAATTGGCGGTGTGCTCATGTCACTTGGCAGCCCAGTGTGTCTAGTCCCTCAAGTCTATCTCTTTGCTTTTACCAGGCGATTCATTGCGTGAGTCTCTCCGGCGGGCTCTTCACAGAGCATGTATCCTATCGCCGCTGTAAGTGTAGCCCTAATTGCTCCCGTCACGCACCTAAATGCTAACGTTTGCAATCGTCGCAGCCTTTCCTGCATCGTTTTGAGATTCACCCGTGGCCGCCACACCATGGACTCGAATACCGAAACAAACCAAAGGCTATCTAGAATCTCCCACGTATTTACCTGAGTCTGAGATCATCAGCCTTTTACCACGTGATGCAGGGGCGTCAACTTTCGACACTGTACTTTCTTGTGAAAATGACCAGGCTCTTCTTTTCCGAATTTACCGAGAGCCCTGAACTGTCGCACCAGAGCTCTGAAATACGCAGCGCTGACCTTGTAAGATCCACTAACTTTTCCAGATGAGCCCCCTGAATAGGATTACAAAATCATCCGCGTATCCTTTGGTATAATTACCCGCTTTATTTATCCTACGAAGCCGGCTGTCCACTTGGATGAACAACTGGAGGGGAGACACGAAATCCCCGCGGTGCTATTCTCCTGACCAGGCCCTCATCCCATTTGGCTTCTAGTCGCCTCCGGCATATCATGCTAACTATCCAGCTTACTAGCTGGTCTCCCACGCCAAACCTTAAAGGCTCTCGACAGATGACTTCTGGTGGGCTACTGCTGAATGCACCCTTTATGTCCAAGAAGGTGTCCGCAGCATACCTTCCCTGTTTCTACTACTGCTCTAATTAAACCAGGGCAGCATGGAGCGCAGTTTCTACAGAGAAGCCTACCTGAAAGGCGTGCTACCCTCTGTGCAGTGGGGAAGCTGGAAGCACTACATTCCTGATATATCTCTCGAACAGTCTCTCTAGCGTCTTCAGAAGGAAGGACGTTAAACTGATCGGCTTGAAATCTGTAGCAGCAGTGCAGGATGAAGAAATCCATGTTCTTTTGTGAAAGCATTGGATAGACGCTATACACCCCCGGTGATTTAAAGGGGCAGATGAACTCAACGGCCCATTCTGTTTGCACTGCTGTATAACTCTCTAGTCTTTTAACGAAGTTTCTTGAGGTGGTTGTTCCACCATTCTGCTCCTTTCGTAGAATTGATAGTACTTGTAGGGCAATTATTGTCATATGATGTAATCAGAGCCCTTCACGGAAAATCCGCGGCGTGCCCTAACTCATCTATGGTTCCGTAGCTTGTGGGGAATTCCACAATCCTGCCTTTGAGTTCCTCTTTGTATGAGTCCCAAACCGTATTCCTGGGGTTTCTGATCTTTGAAACTGCCGGTTTTCCTAGAGCTGACCGGAACAAGATATATTTGTGGTCCAAGACAGACTCCTCATCGAAGACTCTCCAGCCCACTATATTGCTCCTCAGATCCTCCGATCATAGAGTCAAATCGATTAAACACTAAAATTAAGAATCTCCAGCTCAGTGCTCGCTAGGTATTCTACCTCTCCAGAAATTTGGGGTCCCTCACCATCGCCTGGGAAATAAGCCGAGGCGATATACACCTTTACTCTTTCTCCGCTTCTGCCCTTGAGTCTCGCCTTAATAACAGTGAGGTCCCTAGAGCAGAGCTTAGAAACCAAAAGGGAACCATTTTCGGAGAATATGACCATCACAAAAGTTGTAACATTTTTACGCCCTATCGAATGGTGAACTTGACCTTGATTATGACCTTCACGGACGCTTCAAGGTCAAATTGATTTTTAAATGTGAAACCCTATTTTGACCCTGGGAACTGAGAGAGGTCATCGCAAGGTTAAACAATGTGCAGCAGGATGATTCAACTAGCATGCATTTTTGAAGAAAATGTCCAACACAAGAGTTGTAGCATTTTCGACCCCCGATCGATTGGTGACCTTGACTTTGATCATGACCTGCCCAGGTCAAATTTTCGATTGGTGATGATCATACCTGGACGTAAATTTTCCTTGCCATGACCTTCCAAGGTCAAATTTTTGATTGGTCAAGGTCATATCTGGACGTAAAATTTTCCGCTTTCTCAGTTCCTGGGATCAAAAATAAGGGTTCAGATTTCGAAAAATCAATTTGACCTTGAAATGACAGTGAAGGTTACCTTCCAAGATATTTTGCTGTTCCCAAACTTCTAGAACGCCCTATATATGTGAAGTGCGCCGAAGAAAGGGGGCTTACTCTGAAAAGAGAGATTTTTCAGGGCGAGCGGTCAAAGTCGACCCGATAGACGGGACTTTTGGGAGAGTGGGAAGAATCACGAAATCTTCCCTCTCCACTTACCACTATATTCTCACGCACATAGCGGCGCGGGCTTCGGGCGGGGTACAGATGAGACGCGGAGATGTAGTGGTGAGTGGTGGGAGGTTTTTCACGGGGTATCGAGCTCTCGCGCTAAAGCCCGATTTCTCGGGTACCTAACAACTTAATTAGTAGCAATAATAACGCTCGGAATTTTTTTTCGATGGTTTCATTAAAAAGAGCAACTCAAAAACTATTGAAGAGTGTGAAAACCTTGATTTCGGTTTGATTAGAGTGAGCCCCCTTTCTAGGACGCACGTCACATATGGACCCACACCATCCTAATCCACAAATCCTTTCCCTGTGTAACCAGAGTTCTTAGATTAGGACAATGCCTGTCTAAACCACTGCCATAAATTAATCTGTATAATGGAGATTCCCGTTTCAGCCATTTATAGGCTAATTGGGGGCGTCTACGCAGGCTTCTGGGCTCCTAGATAAAGTCGGTAATGCAGAGCCGCGAGGGCCCTGATTGTATCAGTATATTCGATGATGCCTTCACATCAAAGTAATAATTATGACGTTATAATAGAGTTATTACCGTAAACAAACATATGTTACATTATTTTTATGGTAATTTAACAACAAAATTTATTTGAGTAATTTATATCAAAATTATATTTGGGAGATTATCAAATGGCGGCAAACTAAAAGTCCTGGTAATGAGAAAGTTAACTAACAAGTCTTGAGATGTTTTCTTCTTATTTGATACATACTTATTATCATTTTCTATATAAGACGATCACTTCCTTATTTTTCAATTTCTATTCTCATTCACTTAAGTTTAATGTAAAAGCAGGGCCAACTTCATTATCGTACTGTGTCCAAACTAACAATCTGTAAATCGATAAAATTATTCTCTCTTCTTTTGAAAAATACTCTTAAAAAGGTTATTGTATCATAGTATAATTTTGTTGTAACGCGTGGACGAACTATTCGCTTTTCAAAGCATGTATTCCGTGCGGGAAGAACCAATTCCAAAACCGTGGTAAAAAGCAGTTATAAGGACATTTTCTAGCTGCTGCGTTTGCGCTCTGTGAGCAAGATGACTTTTTCTAACTGCTGCGCGTGCGCAGTTCGAGCCAGATTACTCTTTATAGCTGTTGCGCTTGCGCATTTCAATTCAGAATTACTTTCCAGGACTGCCGGAATCATAACCTCACGTCATTATGGTTTGACGGTTGACAGTCTTATTGTGAGTAGTTAGTAGTGATTGGACAAACTCGAAGTGATAAGTTGCTATAAATGATTGATGAATTGCCATAAATTACCGATAAATTATCGAAAATTTTGGAAATTTGGGTTATCTGAAATTTCCAGTAATTTACCAATTTTTTGTAATGCTACCATAAATTTCCGAAAAATTTTTTATTATTGTTTCTCAAATCGAAAATTTCCTGCATTCATTACAAAAAATATCAGTTGTAACAGATTCTGAAAGAAGATGGTTGCAAGTCTTGTGAAGTTTACAGTACTTACCATCAGCTCATCTTCGGGACGTTTCCGGCTCGTCTTCGGCTCGTTTATAGCTCGCCTTGGGCTCGCCTCCAACTCGCCTACGACTTGCCTACAATTCTCCTTCGATTCGCCTCTGGTTCGTAGAGCAAACTTCACACTCATTTGGAACTGTCTACTTTCCTCAATTGTAGCACAATATACTATTCTTCTTTATTCATAATGTATCCTTCCATTTCTTACAATCCTTCCGTCTACATATTTTATAAAATCTTATCCTTACTATTTACAGTTATTTACACCTATTTACATAAAATCTTATATCTATATCCCTATTTCTATTTTTGACGATAGCGCAATTTGGGACGTGTTAGCGAACGAGTGAGCGAGTGATCGAAATCGAGAGTGCAAGCGAGAGAGAGAGCGATAAAACAAACGCATCTTAATCTATTTATGCTATTACATAACTATTACTTACAAATCTTTGCGCTTCTCATTTGAGCGACTTCCGTTTACCACATTCTCTTGCCAACTTCCTTTATCTTCCATTCCTCTCCTACATGCTTGCCATACATGCTCCCGTGTTTCCTCTTCCCATTCACAGATTCTGCACTTCCTGCTCTCTTTCTTTTCCCAATATATACCTGCCATATCCTCCTTTCCCAATCTAAATCTTGCTATTCTGGTCCAACCTTTCTCTCCCCATCCCCTTTCTAAATACTTTTGTACTCCGTGTCTTTCCCTCTCCCTTTTTTCCACTTCTTCATAGTTTTCTCCAGTTCCGTCTTCTATATCTCTAGCCTTAAAGAACTCC
>CAKNWU010320085.1:0-25924 GCA_932072015.1 Andricus quercustozae
TCGACGTGCACAGATGGTATCCTATAAACGGTTAACGTACACAGATGGGAGACTCCCAACTGTGCACGTCGAAATGTATACGTGTACAGATGGTACCCTAGAAACAGTTCACGTGCACAGATGGGAGACTGCCAACTGTGCACGTCGAAATTTAGACGTGCACAGATGGTATCCCAGCAACAGTTCACTTGCACAGATGAGATACTCCCAACTGTACAAGTGCGCAGATGGTACTCTACCAACGGTTCACGTGCACATATAGGAGACTCCAAACTGTGCACGTGCACAGATGGTACACTCCCAACTGTGCACGTCTCAATTTGCGAGGGGTACAACTGTGCATGGAACAACTGTGTACTTGCCCATCTGTGCACGTCGAGGGCCAATGGTAGAACTGTACACGCTGTGGACCACTGCCAAAACTGTGCACGTGCACAGATGGTAAACTCCTAACTGTGCAAGTCGAAATTTAGACGTGCACAGATGGTACCCTAGCAACAGTTCACGTGCACAGATGGGACACTACCAACTGTACACGTGCACAGATGGGACCCTTGCAACTGTAAACTTGCTCTGATGGAAGACTCCCAAATGGGCACGTCTTAATTAATGAAATCAGATTTTTCACTTAGAACTATTAAAATGATCAATTTCACTTATGACGTGTACGGATGATACCCTTCCATCTGTGCACGTTTCGGTTAATAAAATCACTTATCATCCAAAAGTGCACGTGCCCAGATGATACCTTCCCAAATGTGCATGTCTCGATTGATACTATCATTTTTCGTATAAAATATGTGCACCATCTGGGTATGTGGACTTTTATTTAAAGAGTCTAATTCTATTATCTGATACAAGCCCAGTTCGGGGTCTCCCATATGTGCACGCAGACTTGTAAGTTGAGCATCTTATCTTATTAATTAAGATGTACACAGTGTCGAGGGTATCATCTGTACACGTGGACTTGTAAGTTTAAAATCTGATCGTATTAATTGAGACGTGCACAGCTGGGAGGGTACCATCTGTACACGTGGAATTAAAAGTTGAAAATCTGATCGCATTAATCAAAACGTGCACACTTAGGAGGGTACCATTTGTCCACATAGCCATTTGAATGAAAAGCCGAATCCAATTAATTGATATGAGCATACTTGTGAGTCTCATATATGTGCATGCGGGCTTGCAAGTTAAGCATGTTATCTTATTAATTGAGACGTGCACAGTTAGGTGAGTGCCATCTGGGTACGTGAACTTTCAAAAATTTCTAATCCTATTAATTGATGCGTGCACAGTTGGAATTCTCCCATCTGTGCACGGGTACAATTGGGAGTCTCGCATCCGTGCACGTGGACTTCCGAGTGCAAAAATGATGGTATTAATTATACGTGCACAGTTGGGAATCTCTCATCTGTGCACGTGGAAAAAGTGATTTGACAACCTAATCGTATCAACTGAGACGTGCACAGTTGGGAGTCTCCCATCTGTGCACGTGAACTGTTGCTAGGGTACCATCTGTGCACGTCTAAATCTCAACATGCACAGTTGGGTGTCTACCATATGTGCACGTGCACAGTTAAGAGTGGCCCATCTGTGCACGTGCGCAGTTGTGCCAGTGATCAACAACGTGCACAGTTGTACCAATGGCCCTCGACGTGCACAGTTGGGCAAGTTTACAGTTGCTCCGTGCACAGTTGTACCCCTCGCTAATTTCGACGTGCACAGTTGAGAGTATCCCATCTGTTTACGTCAAAATGTAGACGTGCACAGTTGTACCAGTGGCCACCGACGTGCACAGATGGGCTCGTGCACAGTCGCTCCTTGCGTATTTGTACCCTTCCCTGTCCACACGTATAATAGACACTGCCTAAAAGATAAGTAGAGTCTTAACCCGAAATAGCATAAAAATAAGAAAAATCTTCATAAATATTCAAGTCAATCATCTGTCAGTTAGTCCCAGATACCTATATAAGCAGTAAACGCAGCTTGGAAATATAAGTACTCTTAGATACAGGATTATCAAGAAATATTTAAAAAAGTGTACAAACTAGTGTTCTCTGTTTTATTACATCATTTTTGGCAGATATTATTTTAGACTCGAGTTATCTTGTTTTTAAAAGGATAAGGTCATTCTGTTATTTTCAATGTGAAACAAATGTCTCCGGGGTCTCACCAGTGGTCTCATGTTAAGACTGAAATGAATCGATTGATCACCACGTGAGACTTTTTTTCTGAGTCTTATTTGATTACCTGAAACGAGCCTTCTAAAATAATAGTTTTTTTCAAATTGAGTTATGTAATTAAAAATAAACTAAAGATACCTCCAAGGTCGTTTTTACCTTGGACGCCACCCTGGGCTACCCAATAAAAGGCCCGCCCTTTGTCAATCCTAATTTCCCTAAGATGAAATGCATTAAGTAAAAAAAAGTTTACGTGAACACGTAAAAAAACTACAAAATTGTAATGATACTTATACTATAACTTTATTAATTTGTGAAAATAATATTAAAAATACATTCGCAATATACCGATTACAAGAATACTCGTCGCACTTTTTTTCTGCAAACTCCGTAATAATATTGTTTGGCTGCCTCTTACCGTCATCTGAAATTGTGGGGAGTTTGACTTAGTTTATTGCTTCTTTAGTTTAATCATTCTCGGAAAAGGGGCTGCACCTTAAATAAAACTGTAAGCTCTGCGCGTACCTCAAAGGTCAGCCCCGAGCTGGTAGAATGGAACCTTTACCCACGACTTTATATGTACTTGGATCAGGAATTTGTTTTCACTTTATAATTATTATTTTCCTCAAAGTTCAGTTCAGTTCAAGTTAACCCTTTGTGGTGATAGGTTCCATTTTGCGAGTGTAAACAAGTCATGTTGGATTATGTGTGCCTGCCGTTGTGTGGATTGATGTATGGCGGACTGGTTGCCATCCCAATATTGTGAACGAGTCTCATGTTGGATTATGTGTGTCTACCATTGGGTGCATTGATGTATGGTGGACTGGTTGTCATCCCACTATTCTAAAGGAGTCTCGTGTTGAATTCTGTCTGTTTGCCATTGTGTGGATTAAGGTATGGCGGACAGATTGTCATCCAAATACGTATGCATCCTCTTATAAGGTAATTACTGACTTACTTTTGTGATCACTATTTGATTTTCGGCATTTTCCTCCACTCATCGAGTGGAGCTTTTTATGCCATAGAATAAACTCTTTCCTTTTGCAACTAAAATTTGGCTGTGATTATTTAAACCCCAATGCGCTCCACTAGAAATTAAGTGCCTGATTATTACTCATTCAAATATTTTCATAGTCTATTGTTTGCAGAAAAGAAGCTTCGATGAAGAGAATTGCACATACTCGATCGCAAATAGTTTTTACTCTAGTTAAGGCTGAGAATGAACGTTCTCCTGAACTGTTCGATATAAGAATTGGTAGGTATATGCACACTGCACAGTGCTATGTTCACATTAGGATACACGACCATAAGCCCTTTTTCATACAACATGGTAGATAGATCAGTTGCTGAGATTTTTTCAATTTCAATTGATATCAAGTGGGCCAACTGCGGCCAACCAGTGCACGGCTCTAACGCAAGCGCAGTAGCAACAGTCGATGATAGACCATCGAATTAAAGTTGAGTGCAAAAATGTAAACTATTCGTATATTTTAATGTATATTATCTTTGAATATAAAATTTTATGCAATTTACTATGTATAATATTATTTTTAATCCCTAAAGTTAAAAAAAAATTCATCGGCCGCACACAGTTTTTCCATGCCAACCATGCACGTGCATGCTAACAACTACAACAATTGAGAATTGAGGTTATATCAATTTTCTGCAACTTGAATCAAGTTTTTGCGTACATATACACATTTTATATCATTTAATGATTAAAAATAAATCTGTATTTACATAGATCAATATTTTTGGTATTACTTACCCATAGTTTCCAGGACACAATTTGTTTACTTATTTCTGTAAAAAAGCACAGAAATAAACAAGCACGTATATTGACAATAATTACGGAAACATAACCTCGGTTTTCAGTTGTCATAAAACACGGAACACACTCGCACGCTTCTCGCGGGAGAAAGGAGATAGTAGAATTCAGTGCGCATGCGCGACTAGTCTAAGAGTGCTGGCTCGAAACGAGAGCTTGGCAATAAAGGTTGCAGGTACCGCAGATGAAACTCGAGGCACTTTGCCCTGCATGATCCATGGAAAATAGACATAACCCAGCGGACACTGTTATATAACTGAGATGCAACAGTTCTAAAAAGGAAAAGAACAGGTTCTCTAACAGGTTAAGAACATACTTAGACCATGGTCCGAGTAATGTCGTCCCCAAATGGATGTAGCAGTTCTATTACGCTGTTACAGAACCATGTTCTGTCAGAGATCTGTAACAATTCTGGAACAACGTTATATGTAAAAAAATATTTTTAGAACAATTTAGAAACTGTGTTACAAAATAACCATGTTCTGTAATAGTGTCGTAACACATATGTAACAGTATTACGATGTACATTTATTTGGTAATCGTTCTGTAACAATTCTGGATCAGCGTTATATTTCAAAGAGGATTCTTAGAACAATTTATGAACAGGGTTATAGAGGAACATTGTTCTGTAATAGTTCCGTAACACATTTCTAACAGTGTTACGATGGACATTTTTTCTGCGATCGTTCTGTAACAATTCCATAACATTGTTACAAGGATATGTCACCGTTATGTAACAAATATGGAACTCAAATACGTAACAAATTTGGAACTCAAATATTTATAAAATATGTAACTCAAATAAGTAACAAATATGGAAATGAAATACGTGACAAATATGTAACACTGATAACGTATTAACCTATAGACGAGTAGAGCACCCCTAAAAAGACGTATAAAAAACGATTTGACCGACCAGATAGTTTCGCCAGAAACAAACCTTTTCTAATCGATGTAGTATGCTGTTGCGAACAAAAAACCTAAGTAACATTTTTTCGTACCAATAATCAGTAATTTGTTATTAACAAAAAACTTGCAAAATTAAAAAGGATTTAAAAAATCTATACGAAATAGTATATTCTGCACCTAGGGGGAGAAGAGGGGCTTTTTCGACGAGTGTATGTTTTCAGTACGAGTCGTAGGCGAGCGCGTAGTATGAGTCGGAGACGACTGCCTCTCCCTCTTGGTACATACGATATTTTTTATAACAAATGGATGATTTCAGAAATTTCTCGAAATACAGTCATGATTTTAATCAATAATATTTTTAAAATAAAGAAGCATGAAATTTATGTTAGGGGTCGTTCATATATTACGTAAGGTATTTTTCTTTTGTTTATATCGTTGTGTCCTTCTCAACTTCACAGCAATTCTGTTTTCGTCTTTATTTAAACAAAAGAAAAACGTCTCACGTAATATATGAACGACCCCTTAACTTATTCCAAGTTATCAAATGTTCAATAGAAAAATTGACGAGAATTTTTGGTAATTTACGGTATCTTTAGAGGTGATCCATTTTTTGAAATTTCCATAAATTTCCATAAATTTCCGGGGATTTGTGAAAATTTTCGGTAATTTATGGTAATTGAAGGTAACATGATCAGCTATATATGGTAAATTTCCATAAATATTCGCAAAATTCTATTATGTGCAACAAAAATTTCCTCACAGGTTTTACGGTTTTGGACTAACAATCGTAAAATGCTAGCTCATAGATGTATAATTTTCATTATTCACCTCTGTCGTCACTTTTCAGTCCCTATGGAGTAAAAAGTATAACTGTAGCCCCGCTTAATAGGCGTCGAAAAGGGCTAAAATCATGCAGGTGTCATAAAAACACATCTATTATTTATTTTGTGCAAAAATAAGCACTTTTTAACTCTTATCATTTTGTCGAAAAACGCTTCGTTTTCAAGCTACGAGCGATTTAAGGTCGAAAAATAACCAAAATGCGCCATTTTCATAAATTTTGTTATCGGTTTTTACTGGAGCTTTTCGAATTTTCTTCATTCGAGGTTATTCGTTGAAAGTTATATTTTCATGCAAAATTCTTTTTATCCTGGGAACTTTCTTTCCCCTTTCAAGATTTACGGTCAAAAACTCATGAAAAACACCGATTCTACACGAGCGGGCGAGCAGCCGGAAAACAAAATATCGATTCGCGAACTATTGATATAGTAACTGTATACTTTTTAATTAATTATAGTATCGCACAGTTATCTAAGATTACGAATTATACCTTACATTCAAATATAATTCAGATATAATAGCCCTAGCGGACCGAATGAACGGAACGGATACGCTACAGATATCCTTACAGTATCCACATCGTATCCTCTCCACATCATAGAAGAAAAACTCATTGAAAATGAAAGATGAACATTTAAGTTGTTGAAATTCCGATTCTACGTGAAATTTTGCGTTAGAAGGTCACGGAATAATTGCATTAGTTTTTCTTGAAACGATAGAAACTTTAAAAAAATATAATACTTGTCGACAACGTGCGCTAATGGCGACTTCAAGCGCATCCATAATCATTTAAGCAGTACTGCTTAAACGATTATGGATGCTTGATTATGGACGCTTGAAGTCGCCTTCAGCCCACGTTGTCGATAAGTATTATTTTTTTTTTTAAGTTTTTATCGTTGAAAGAAAAACTATTGCAATTACTTCCCCACAATCAGATCGCTCGCCATTGCTGATTTGTATTCTTTCAGAACGATTACTAAGATAAGATTCAAACCATTTAACGGCCATATTTGAGAGGTGAAGTGATTTGAGCCTATTCAATAATAAATTATGGTGAACTGTATCAAACTCCTTAGAAAAGTCAAAAAGGACAACAACAGTTATTTCCCATCTATCAATTGCCAGTTTAAGGTCAGAAGTTACTTTATGTATAGCTGTAAGAGTACTATGCCTGGCACGAAACCCAGATTGCATTGGGTCCATTAAATTTTTAGTTTCAATATGTGCAGTAAGTTGCTGATGGACAATGCGTTCGAAAGGTTTAGGCAAGGCATAGAGGATGGCTATCGGGCGGAACTCTTTGGGAGAGGTACGGTTAGATATTTTTCACGCAGAAAAAACAAATGTTATATTTACTTATCAAGAAATGTAACGTGTTTCTTGTAACCGTAACAGTAAAAACTGCTCTTAATGAGGGTGTGAAAATGTCCAAATCAGTTAGCATTTCGTAAATGTCACAGTGAAGTTAAGGTGAATTAAAAGGTAATCCTTTAGTAAATTTCACCTCTATTGCCTAGTATTGAATACTGTAAGATATGTGAAATTCACTGAACCGGGATTATAATAGTGGTGCAGTTAACATTGCAGAAGGATCGGTACATGTTACCGATCAGATCCGCCCAGACCACCGGATGAATTAATGGCGCCATCAGCAATGGATGGATTGCATTACCTCATGTCATCACCTAAAAAGCATTTATTTTTGACATTTCTGTGACAGACGTCACATTGCTCCATATTCCCACTTAGCAATGAAGGGGTTTTATAATAAATAACACTATTTTGGATGGTACATCTTATTCACAGATCGCGTACAGTTGAGAGTTTATTGGAGCAAGACGTGTTTGTGTCCCGCGCCTGTCACAGCTGACTTGTATGGATATGAGGTAAATGCGAGAACTTTTTTCTTGTGCGCGCGATGGCATGGACGCGTATTCAGAATTCGTTACCGAGGTCAATACCTCAGTTACAAATGCATTTCGGGATTATTTTACAGATCGTAACTTGTTTGATAGTGTAGTGGTTAACATAGTCGACTTGCGTGCTTAGGTTCATGCGTTCCCCCCCCCCCGTCGCGTGCGAAATTTCAATTGTATTATAAGCGTTGTGACGTATTGATTTATTAATTATTTTTTAGCAATATTTTTTTACAATTCATAGTGCTGTCTGAAGACTCTAAAGTCTAAACTATAGTCTATAACTCTATACCATTAAAATAAGTTAGCTCGGCAGTGAGACTACCAACCGTGTGGAAAGTCGAACGAACCTTTTTTTCTAACGTGTTGAGATAGAAAGAGAGGTTCGTTCGATTTTTGACTTCGAAACAGCATCGGAGTCACGCTGCTGCTAATAATATCCGTCAAAGTGACATGCTATTTCGTAATTGCAGCGTCGAGGAGCAGTGCAGAATAGCGACTGGATCAGTAAAATCTACTGATCCGCAGGTCAGCACCACTTGAGAATTGGTACTAGTAACCAGAAATGATAGTCATATTCAGTTGCCTATACTCGTAACATTTACTGAACTGCCGTGTTGTCCATATACGTACTTGGAAGATCAGTAGATTTAACTTGGCTTTCAGTAAAATATAGGGTTCTTTTTTCTGCGTGTAGGAACAGGGCGAATAATCGCCTCTTGCCAGGTATCAGGGAAGATTCCCACGTGTAGAGATGCGTTATAGATATGCAAGAGAATATGAGAAATCACTGGTAAAGCTAAGCGAATCATTTTAATTGAGATGCCATCAGAACCTTGAGCATTTGATTTTACCTCTAAGAGTTTTTTAATTAGGGTTTCTTGCGCCATGTCAGAAAAGAATAATTTAGTATCATCGAAAGATGATCAGAAGGCGTAGATTCCTTTGTTCAGAGGTGACAGGGCCTCCCGTAAATAAACAGGTTGTTTATCTTTGCTGGACCACCCGAGGTTTTCAGTAGAAAAGTCTCTGAAAACCTTACGTCTCTCAACGAATTTATCTCGAAGTTGTTGATTGCCGAGTTTCGCGACAATGATCGGGGGGTTATACGATTTCGTGAGTTCAGGCGCCTTAATAATCCTGAAGATTTTGACTACATCTTCTCTCACAAAGGGAACGTCAAGAACCTTAGCTATAGAGTCAATTGTAGCAATAAGATCTTCATTGGATTTCATGGGAAAATTATGAATTTCCAAAGTCGTTTGAAGGGCCGCCTGTGATGTCTTCCTTTCATATTTCTTAGCAAGCTTCGAGAACCGAAAATCGGTTCGAGTTCTCAGCAATGTCCGCTTTGATCGTTTGAATGGAGGTTAGGAGATTGTCATTAAATACTTGCTGCTTATTTTCAAATTCAGTGATCCTGGAGAGAATCTCCTGAGACTGCACAAGCGCTTCCTTTTGTCCAATACAGAATTTCTGATCATAGCAGCGAGATCAGGCTGGTTGGTGGTAGCCTTTGCTGCTGAGGAGACAGGAGCGCGAGGGGACGACGTACCGACGGTGTTGTGAGTATTAATTGCGGGTTTCCCAGACGAACTACTATCGACTGCCGCAGAGATGTTGATGACGCTTTGCCCTTTGCATTTTATTCAGAAGAAATCTGCTTGACCCTTTTTCAGTTTATCAAAGTTTTTTTTTTTTGAAATATTAAAATTCGCACAGGCCAGATGAGTTAAAACTCCACACTTTGGACACACAAGCACTTCAGGTCCTCCTCTGGAAATAACTTCCTTGCACTCTGGACATACACCCATTGCTCTAACTCTAGATGATCACTGACAAATATTGAATAATGCCAAAACAGCAAGAAACCAGCAATTTAAATAAAACAACTTACTCACACGCACCAGGAACACACAAAGTCACAATTATAATATTATTAATTAAAAAGTATACAGTTAATATATCAATAGTTCGCGAATCGATATTTTGGTTTCCGGCTACTCGCCCGCTCGTGGACAATCGGTGAATTTCACGAGTTTTTGATCGCAAATCTTGAAAGGGGAAAGAAAGCCGACAGGATAAAAAAAATTTGCATGAAAATATAACTTTCGACGAGTAACCACGAATAAAGAAAATTCAAAAAGCTCCAGCATTTTGGTTATTTTTCGACTTTAAATCGTTCGTAGCTCGAATCTGAAGCGTTTTTCGAAAAAATGTCACTGAGGTTTTTTTTCGCAACACCATAATACATCGATTAGAAAAGGTTTCATTCTGGCGGAACTATTTGGTCGCTCAACTCGTGTTTTTATACGTCTTTTGTACTTTTTATACTTTGTTTAATAGATAAATCTTCTTTTGCTCCAATGTAAATATTTGCAATTTTTATTTATTTAATTTATTTTGTTTTTTAGCTTCAAATTATCTAAAATACTACATATGAGCTGCAAAAATGTAAATTTTAAGAAGTATAAATTTAAATTATAGTTATCAATGTAGAAATATATTATATAATATTAATATAAATTTAACTACTATAAATGCAAATATTTTCATTTTTATTTACTATGGAAAACTACTATTCTTAAAATTACGACATTGATTAAATTTCTTTTTCATATTTTATAACAAATTCGAATAGAAGTTTCCAAATATTTCTTACAATACGTTTCCTATCAAACTATACACATTATTTTCATTGAAATTTATCATATTTCCCATACTAATATATACAAATATAATCCTAAAAAAAGTTATCCATTTCATCTGTATTTAAAATTTTCTGATATATTTGTGTTAATATAATATATTTTACATTCATACTAAATTTAATTTACTGCAGAGCACATCCCACTCCTCTATATTGTGTTTCAAAAGATAATTTTTATATATGTTACGGAACGATTGTGGTGAAAGATTGATAAGTGTTCGATAACAACCGCGAAATTCATGAAGTAACAATATATTATCCTGATAGATATCTGCTATATTTTGAAATTATTAATTTGCGGCACACGCTAAGAAAAAGTCTATTAACAGTAAAATTACGTTCCTTTCAGAATAAGTCCTTTGAAATTAAGACGATTTCTTTTGTCCATCAGTAGAATCGTTTCACTGTTCAAACACTTATCCGTTGAATACAAAACGGAAGTAGTTTTACTGATGAACCATTGCTTTTTACTTTAAAAAGAATTCCTTTAACTATTAAAGGATTTCACTTGTTTGGCTAGCGGAAAAAGTGCGCCTGCGCATGAGTGAATATCGTTTAGCACACGACTTATTTATTAATTGATTAAGTAAGTAAAAAACGTGCGAAATGATGTAGAAAATGGATTTCTTAAAAAAATAGCAATCCCGGGTGTGACGCGAAAACTTTATAAGAAATGTGTACTGAAAGAACAATTTTTGATCTGCATAAACTCACTTTTCATTGCTTTTTACGCTTTTGACGTATGAAAAATTTTTACCACACACAAAGTTGTGTCTTTAAATTTTTTAACGCTGAAATCTAGAACGGAGTGTTGTTATAGAATTGACAATTATCAATTTTATATCTACATTCACCAATTCTCGGCTTTTGTACATTACTTGCAAGTAATATCATGCAATAAGTTTTCTTTTAACGTACAAATTATTCTTTCTTTGGTCCGACAATAGATTTCACTTCAAGATCAAAGGATATCCTTTCACAGTTAAAGGATAGCATTTAAAACGACAATCCTTTAACTGTGAAAGGGTTTCCTCTAATGCCAAATTTGAATGGAAAATCCTTGAATAGTGAACGGAATCGTTTGACAATCAAGAGTCTGTCTGCTTTACAATTACATTGTAACGCCATTTCATAAAAGGTTATGTTACGTAGTTCCAGGGCGAGCATAAAACAATTACAGAACACGTGTTACATTCTAGTGAATGTGACAGTGAATGAATGGTGCATTTTTTAGACCAAATGGCATCCTATTATATTCAAAATGCCCTTGTATAGTAGAGAATGCTGTATATTTTTGTCACTCTTCCTTCATGGGGATTTGGTGCAATCCTGCACTAAGGTCGAAGGCTGAGAAAAACCATTCTAAGCTTTTCTCCTTTTTTAGGGACTATCCATAGTGGGGAGTTGAAAGGTGATTGGGACTCTCTTATTATACCTTTTTTCAGTAATTCACTTGTTTCGTTAAGTGCGAATTCCTTGTGTTTCTCAAGTAGTTTATGGGATCTTAAGTTGATAATTTTTCCTAAGTTCAGGATTATTTCATGTTCAGTTAGATTTGTACAGGGTAGGGAATCTCCATATAAAGTAAAGACTTCTGAGTATTGAGTCGCGATTTCTTTTATCCGTTCCCTAATTTTTGGTTCAATATGTTTCAGACTTAGGCAATTTTTAAGTTTTTCCAGTCTTTTGAAGTAGTTTAAAGGGTAATCATCCCCTTTTTGGCAAGATCTACGTCTCGTGATCCTACAGACGTGATTCTGCTGAATTGGATTTCCTCTGGTATTTTTATGGGTTTCTGGGAATAGTTATAATATGGTATTTCTACCTTATTATTGTATATTGTGTATAGTCCATCAGGAATTTCTTTTTGATCTTCTACCCAAATTACTTGATTTTCTTCGTCGGGTGCGTTGATTTTAGAGATTTTTGTTGAGTTTCCTGGTAGGTAGTCTCCCTCGAAATGTAATGGTAGTTTCCATTTGTCGATTATCAAATCAGTTTTTGTAATAGCATATCTGGGATATTTGTGGAAGAATGGAAAACTTAAAGTTTGGGGTTTCTTGGTCGGGCTGTAAAAATGTTGTCTCAATCCATTAATAGATGGCTGCTCCACTATCTACTAATAATTTGTATATTGATCCGCCACTTCATCTTCTTCCATGAATTGATTGTAATTTTCCGGATAATTTAGATATTCTGCTTGGTCCTCGTAATTTACGTGCTTCTAAATTTCCTCCGTTGTCATCTCCTCCCTTTGTAAACATTCTTCTTCGGGTTCCTGATGTTTCTGAGTAGTTTTTGCTTCAGGTGGTCTTTTTTGGAACTGACCCAGTTGAAAATTTTAAGGTTTTGAAAAACATTGGGATGCAAAATGACCAGGTTTTCCGCACTTGTGGCAGGACATCTTTAATCCTTCGCTTAGTGGAAAATTCGAGTTTGGTACTTTCGCCTGTTGAGGCGTGGTATTTGCTGAAGGTCTAGTTGTTATTGACCGGGGTTGGAAATTAGTAGGTTGTCTAGGCACTTGGCTTTGTCTAAGTACTCTATCATTTTTTTCTCGTTGCCAAGCTTCAGCTTCCAGTGCTTCTTGCAGAGCTTTTGTTAATAGGGTAGGTTTCATTGGGCTAACCTGTGACGATATATCGTCTCTTAAATTCATTATGAATCTTTTGATCCCGCTGTTCTCTTCTATCTCTAGGGCCATTTTCCTTTTCGTTCCGGAAGGGTATTCTGCTTATACCGCGTACACAAGGTCCTTATATGCGTTTCTGAAAAGAAGGCTAAAAGTAAACGAGCTCTTTTTACGCTTTTTATCCATTCGCGGATACCGGCATCATTAGTTGGAATGGAAGCTTCTAATGTGTCCCCTAAGGGTTTACATTTTTCTTGTATCTCTTCCCTATTCCTTTACACACCCCCCACACACTTACTTGGTGGTGAAAGGGGGACCTACAGTTTAAGGTGGGTTCCGAACCACCAAGAGCAACAGCTATAAGTACTTAGAGGAACCTTTTTCTCTAGAGGTACCGGTCCCACGACTCTCCGGAGATGAACAACTCCCTTGCTAGGCTAGTGTTCACCGCATGGGCCGCCGAGGCTCTTCCAGAGTGCGAGGCGGGAATCGAACCCGCAAGCCGACGAAGTGGGTCCAAAGCCTACGCCTTAACCCCCACGACCATCATTAGTTCCATTAAGGATTTTAATCGTTCTAATCATATCCTTTCTGGTGCTAGGGGAGTTATTATAGGGACTGTTCTAGTGGGCAGCTCATTGGATCGTTCCGTTGACATACTTTTTGGCGGTGGTGGATGCGTAAGTGCAGTTTTCTGAGAGTTTTGCTGTCTGATGTCTCGCCTAGGGACTTCAGTTTTTTTAGCGTCAGGATCAGAATCTTCGTCTATAAGTGCTGTTTTTTTGCAACTTGTTTAATTTTCTGTCTCCTGTTGTGATTTTCATCGTTAAGTGTAGCGAGTTTTTCCTTCATTCTGGAATTATCGAGTCTCAATGCTTGCATTTCCAATCGCAATTGCTGGATGGGATCCAGATAGAATAAAGAATCCGGTGCTGTATGCGTTGGAGATTGTGCTCTCGATGTGAGTTGAGTCTTGTTGGGGGAGGTTATTTCCGTAAGGAAAAGAAGAATCAGTTTGTGTGATGAATCAGAAGTCTCGCAAGTATCGTCAGTCGCGTAAGTTACACCGTTGTTATCTCGATACTTTCCGTATGCCAGCGTCAACTATCGGTCTCGCTCCTGTTATTTGATACGCGAGATTATGGTTTGCTTTGGACGTATAGTCTTTTAATATAGTGGAATGCAAGTATATCATGTATTACAATTTCCCTGATTCCAAAGTAATGGTTTCTATTATTGTTGAGGAAAAGCAGTGCTCTGGAGCACCAGGAGTATACCTTACCGGAATTGCAAAATTTTTCGTCGCCTAACGTGAAATTAACTTTAATTTCACGTTAGTCTCCTTCCTCAGATAGCAAGGAGGACTTATTCTCTTTGCAATTAGATACGATTTGTTTTTTATTTAAATGCTTACTTTTTCTAAATTCGCTGAATGGCTTGATCCTCTCTGATTAGCAGCTGGGAGTCCGTGGAGTTCCTCGTTGTTAACCTGGATATGCGCGATGGCCGATGACTGGTCTTTGGTCTTCCAAACGTTGTTACGCAGATGCGTCTTCCGCCTGATCACGGGCCTCGTGCAATTTTTTGAATTTCGGAAAACGGGGTTTTACGTTGTATAGCCGCTACTCAATTTACCAACTATTTTTAACCACGGTTTTCCTGCTTTTCAGGTTGTCGGGTCACCCGTAGGTAGATCCGGAGTTCAAGTGAATTTCGTAAAATTCTTTCCCTTTTCTTCTTAAATGAATTCCGTAGAATTACTTTCCAAGGTTCATCCCAAGAATTGCTTTTATAGGATTTCTCTATTTTATTCGTGGATACAGAAATCGAAAGATCAATCCTGACAGGATCGCCTAAATGTTATGCGTAAAACTGCTTAGCGAGGTTTTTTTGGTAAGCTTGCAGTCAATCTCTGACTTCGAGTGCTTTATTTACCTTTATGAGTATAGGTGTAGAACTGAGCTCCTCAGAGAGGCGGCGCTTTATATATGCTAATCAGACGTAGAGTGGGGGTAATTGTCAGCTCGTAAAAGTGATTAAAAAAATGTTAACCAAACTTCTTAGGGCAAAAATCAAAAATAGGAGAGACAAATGAGAAGGCAACTAACCAAATCCCCTTCCTTCGCCTTTTTTATTTCTTTCGTCTTTTTTATTTTTATTATTATCAAATGTTCTTGCCAGACATACAAAAGGGTTTGTGGATGTTGACCATGAATTTGACTGGGATAATGTTGAAGTTTTACATAGTGAAAGTAATGAGAGAATGAGAGAATTTATGGAAATGCATATAAAAAACATAAGGAGTTATCTATTAATTTAAAATCTGATTTGGATAAATTAAACAAAAGCTATGCTAATATGATTAATTATATTTAACAATGAGGTTTCATGAATCTTGATTTTCTTTGCACGGAAAAAAGTGGATAGTCAGATTCACTTTCATGTATTGTTAACTTGAAGTTTACTTGTTCACATTGTATAAGAAACAATCAAAATGGTTTCTGATACTGTATGAGATAGTTATCTCAAAATATACAAAACCTAAAGTCGGCATTACTACTTCAAATAGTAAAAGGAAAGATTGCTGGAACAAGCAGCTTCAATAACTATTTGATATAGTACAGTTGAACATGTAAACTGTATGAATAACTAATTTACATAGTAAGCAAAGAACTGTGAGTTTTACTTTTGCAAGAGAGTTAGATCTCCGTTTTCGCATTGCAATAAGCACTGCGCGAGATTGTCAGCCTTACTATTTGAAATGGTATGCAAATAAGTTCAGTGGCATAACTAGAAATGTGTAGGCCCCATCCGCACCATTTTTTAGGAGGTCCGTTTGAAAAAAAAGAAGGCCGATTGCTTTAGAGTAGTTACGCCACTGACATTTTACAAAGTGAAATTGTCGCCAATTATTTTATAATGTTTTCTCTTTTATCATAATATTACTTCAGATAGTTATTATGAATAAACATAGCGCATAACGTTTACTTTATACTTCAATAATTTTTTTTGTTTGGTACAAAATTTTAGGAATTTAAAAATATTCTGAAGAATTATATACAAAAAATTTGTTAACATTGTTTCTACTATGAAATTCCTGTTTATGGTACTTTTAATTGCATACAACACTAAAAGTGCGATTAAAATTGTACTTGCCACCCGAATTCAAATATTTTATTATCTGGAAGAATTTTTTTCAGTACAATAATGCATTTTTTCGAAATATCATATTATATCATTTTTGATACAATAATTACAAAATAATTTGTAATAAAATTTTAGTTCAAATTGATTTCCAATTTCAACGCAGTAATAATTTTTTCAACCTTTTCACATTGATAAATTGATATTCGTAGAAATTACTATCATTTAATGAAAAAAAACATTTTCTTCTTTTTTTCAGATTTTTTACAAAAATCTAAAAATTTTGTCCTAATTCAGCATTCCCATATCTCGGAAGAATTTTATTTTTGGGAAAAATTTAAATTTGAATCACTATTCAACGTTTGCCTCATCTTAAAATAGTGATTTCGATTTTGCATTTGATATATTATTACGTTGTTTAAACTATTTTTTAATGGTCGAGTATTCTGTTCCAGCAAAATATTCCGGGTTTTAATTTTCACTTCCGGCATATTTTTCCGCATTTTAATTTTCTCTTCCGGCATATTTTATTGTGTACTAAATTGAATTCCAAAGAATTTATTTTGAATTCCAAACAATTTACTATAAACTCTAAACAATTCTAGATTAATTGCAACGAGTTAAAAAATTGATGTTTGGAAAAATATGTCGGATAATAGAAAATTAAAGGGAGATCTTGATGGCAGGTGGAGGTTATGTTTCATCTGTATATATCTATGAAAGGAAAGGGGTAGGAGTTTGACCAACACTATTTACGTGACCTGTCACAGGGGTGCTTTCCCGCCCCCCACGAGACGTTGGAAAGGGGTAGAGGTTTGACTATCTTTATTTCTGTAATCAGTCACGCTACGTTTTTTATTGCAAATATTAGTTATGAAAATGATTGTGTGAGTTAATACTTCCAAGCATAATATTTTTCCCAAACTCGTTACAAAATATTAGATATCTTTTGTAAGGATTAATTAAAAACTTGTAATTAAACATATTTAAACCTACCTATTAGTATATAATATGTATGAAAAAAATCACTGATAAAACAGAGCACGACACATATTTCTTAGCTGGCCACGATTTTCTCAGAGAAAACGCTTGACCGAGGTTTTATCAGAAAAATCTAAGCGGTTCCGTAGCTCACTTGACTAAGGCGTGCGCTAGATTTAGGTTTTAGGTAGTTAGGTAGGGTTCGATTCCCCAGCGGGGGGGGGGGGGGAAAGCGTGTGAGCGTGTGATCATATGTGTAAGACTATGTACGTGCAATTGTGTAATAATAATCGTAAATTAAGTGCAGTAATCATATATAAAATAATTTTTTTTCTAAACAAATCGATCCACATTTCACATCATTTTTGTTATCGAAAGATTCGAGCTGATCTATTTATAAATCGTGTATAGAATACGTACAGTGCATATATACATATACATATATGCGTTACAATGCGAAATCGGCGAAGTTACTCTTCATGGAAGTAAGGCTTACTACGCACGAATAGTAACTCTTCATCTCGTTGAGTATGACGGTTACTAAGTGGTGCATTGCACCCTACTATTTGAAATTGTTCATCCTACTATTTTAAATTGTTCATCCTACTCTTTTAAAAAGTCAGTTTAACTCACCAAAACACAAAATAGTAATTTTAACCAAATTCACCGACGAAAAGCTGCGCTTCAATTTAAAATAGTTAGAGCTAATGGTTTAGAGAGTTCTTCTAATGATCCACTTTTTTCCGTGTGACCTTCTCTTATTTATGGTTTGTTTATAACGGATACTTCTGGTGTGTTTATAACGGATTTGCCTTTTGACCCTCACTTGGATCTCATGTATCGAAGAGAGAGCATCGTTGATTCGTCACTGTTCCTACCTGCTTTAATATTTCTTACCTTGATAATGGTGCTGCATGAGCACCGAAACGTTAGTAAATATTCTAAATGTTTTTGTATTTTAATTTGATGATAATAAAAATAAAAAAGACGAAAGAAATAAGAAGAGAGAAGGAAGGGAATTTGGTTGGTTGCTTCTCATTTTTCTTTTCTCTTTTTTATATTTGTCCAAAGAAATTAGAAAATTTTTTTTTTAAATTTATATACAAGAATTTTATGATGGTTATCTAAATTTGGTCGTTAGATTTTTGGTTTTATTTTAAGGAATTCTGTACATTGAAATCGTCATCGCCTCTTAGGGGATGCCTGCTTCCTCCTGTTCACCTGCGGCTTCTTCTTTCGTTGGTTGGGAAAGCGCTCTGCGTTTATTGTATACGCTTTTTAAGAGTTAATAGTATATTATGCTACATGCATCCCGAGAAGCATACGATACTTTTTTCCCGACTTAACTCCAATAGCCGGGTATATCTAGCCCGATATGCTGGGATAACCTCACTTATTCCTAAACAATCGGCGCATGCTTAGTTCCGCTTTATTAATCCCTGGGGAGTAATGAAGCTGCATTAATCCACGAAGGGAGTAATGAAGCGTAACTGAGCATGCGCGACTGATTGGTCAGGAATATGTGGGGTTATACCCGCAAATCGGGCTGCACATGCGGCTGTTGCAGTTTAGTTGGGGAAAAAAGGTTCATTAAGCTATCACCTCCACAATCGAATTTCGAGATTTTTAATAGCTCAGAATTATGAGCTTTTTTTGGGCACCAAATACAATTTTTGGGTTCCATTACTTCTTTCAAAAAATCAATTTTGTTACCTCCACTTTCTGAAACCTCAAAAAAATACAAATTTAATTTTACAAGCATTTTAGTCTTTCCTTAGGGTCTTAAAATCTGCGAAAAAGGTTTCCCCAAAATAAACCTTGAGTTCCAAAATCAACCCCCTGCAAAAAATTTGAATTCTTCACAAATTTAATCCCGGCGTATTTTTGGGCTTTTTTGGTCTCCTCGAAACTACCAACTCCAATTTTTCTACTCCTACCCTTAACTATTAAATCAACCCCCAAAAATACCAACTTCTACTTCTTTAACGTCAAGGGTTAAGGCCCAAAAATCGAAGTTGATATTTTCGAGGAAACCAAAAATCAGAGACTCTATTGACACTGTAAATTTCTAGAAAAGATTACTTTTTGACAAAGTCGTATCTGCGTGGTACACAGGGGTTGATTTTTAACGTTAAGGGTTGGACCCCGAAAATCTCTGTTGATATTTTTAAGGAGCCCAAAAATCGGAGACTCTATCCACATTGTAAAATTCTCAAAAAGATTATTTTTTGACAAAGTCATATCTGCGTGGTATAAAGTGGTTGATTTTTAACGATAAGGGTATGAGTCCAAAAATCAGAGTTCGTATTTTTGAGGAGCCCAAAAATCAGAGACTCTATCAACAATGTAACATTTTCAAAAAGGTTATTTTTGAGAAAGTGATATCTCCGTGGTGTGAAGGGGTTGATTTTTAACGTTGAGGGTTGGAGCCCCAAAATCGCAGTTGGTATTTTTGATGAGCCCAAAAATCAGAGACTCTATCCATACAGTAAAATTCTCAAAAAATTTATTTTTGACAAAGTCATATCTGCGTCGTATAAAGGGGTTGACTTTTTACGTTAAGGGTTGTAGTCAAAAAAATAGGAGTCGGTATTTTCGAGGAGCCCAAAAAAGCCCAAAATTCTGGTGGAATTGAATTCTATAATATTATTTTGAGATTTTAGAAAGTGGAGATGCTAGGTTAATGTAAGCTAGCACCTCCACAAGAAAATTGATTTTTTGTAAAAAGTAAAGGAGCCCAAAAATTGTAATTTCTGTCCAAAAGAAAGCCCAAAAAAGAACAACATTCTGAGCTATGAAGAACACCGAAATTCGATTGTGGAGGTGCTAGCTTAATGGACTTAAGAGGTAAGCAGCGCCATTTCGCAACGAGTGTTACTAAACGTGTGGAAGCTTTCGTTTTTTCTAGCACCATACAGTGTGTTCGCCGCTGCGAACAGGGATAATGCAGCTCAGTCCAACAATACAACCCTAAGTCGATATGCCCACTCAATAGAGTGAGCGCATATCATGTATCCATCCAAATTGTTTTGAGCACCCGGAACTCTAAGGCGATCAGCCCTGTTTGCTGACCCATTGTCGGGTGCTCTGCACGTTCAATCGTTTTGAACCGCATGTACGCATGGGTTTAGTTTCTTTGGAACCGAACTGGAGGGACTATGACAAAGCCAGCGGACGCATCATCATCTTGCGGATGGAGGGTCCCTTTACCAAACTTTTTTGCTGAATACGGTTTTAATACTTAATAAGCATACGTAGGCAATTATCGAAGGATGCTCCCGAATATGCAGCCTTATCCTTGCATGCGAGGCTCTGCAAAGGTGGACGAACCCTTTCCCTAGCTGCTCGTGGGAACAATATCTGAAAATAGAAGAAGATTTTTTGAAGAGAGGCTTGAGAGATTCAAAATCTGAATTTGAAGAAAGATACTGAGCATATCATCCGCTTCAAAGAGCTTTGCGACAACCTCATAACATCTGAGCAAAAATGTCCATCAATCTCTGCCGAAAAGGTACCAAGAACTTCTGATAGAAGAAGTTTACTTCTACACACCAACATCTGGCCCGCATCTTTACCTCATATTTAAAGCCGGAGACGTTCATTACTCAGTGGCTGATGTTAGGACGCACTTTACTCTTACCGAAGGACGGTGAATTGTCCAACAAAAGGAACTACAGGACAATAATATGCCTGAATACGATGTATAAGATCTTTACAGCTATCCTGAACAACAGGATTTTTCGGAGATTTGGACCTGTGTGGAGAGAGATTTACGAACAATTTGGCTCGAAAAAACGTGTAGCAGGCAGCCCAGAGAAACTGCTAATTGACAGGTGCATCCAGAAAGACACAGCAGTCCACCAGCGCTGCCTGTGAATGGCATGGATTGACTACCGGAGAGCTTTCAATTCAACCTCTCATAGACTTATTATCTGCCTGTTGAAAAGCTTGACGGTTCATTCACACATAGTGACATGCATCGAGAGATTGATGCCTCTTTGTGAAACTAGAGTAACTATCTCATCTGGAAATTAACGTGTAACAACGAACAGCGTCACCTTCCAGAGGGGAGTCTTTCAGGGCGACACCATGAGCTCGCTCCTCGTTTGCATCACACTTCTGCCACTACCTCTTGCACTACACAATTCTCCTGAGTATCTCTGCGTCGTCACTTATAATTGCGAGCATAAAGTCACTCATTTATTAAATATGGACGATTATGCTTTTAGTGCAGTGCAGATTCAGAGTGCCTCAAGTGTCGTCGAGGGGTACACAGAAGAGATTGGTATGGACTTTGGATTGGACAAGTGTGCCAAGATTCTTCTGAAGCGAGGACGAATTACGGGCGTTCCCGAGGACCCTGAGATCGTGAATATGAGTGTCATTATATACCTTGACATTGGAGAGACCTATCCATACCTAGGCGTGCCTGAGAGCCGCATGCAGGATATAAAATCAGTGATGCAATCAAATTTAATTAATTAGTTTTTTATAAAAGCTAAAAAAACAACTAACTGAGCGCATCTGTATTTCATAATTAAATTTATTTTTGATTTCGAATAAAAACTAATTTTTATTCAAAATCATAAAATTATTGAACGATTTTCATGCGATCTTTTAGAATAAAAAGTTAATCAAAAGGAAAAACCGATGAAAATTAATAATTTTCGGGTATTTTGTAAGTGTCTAAATACGGTTTGTTTTTCCTGAACCTAAAACGATTTGCTAATTCTGCCAATTCCTTATTTATTCACTCTCGTTGAATTCCGAATCGGGTTTTCCACATTCGAGTCGGCGAAAATGCGATGAAAGGATCTTGATTTTTCCGAAGTTGTGTCATTCTAAGACGGCCTATTATAGACGATGGCTCATTGACCAGCATTTTTTCGTGATATGTATTTTGCCTATCCTTTTTTTCAGCACATTTAACAGTATTATACGAATTATAGAGAAGTGATATTGCCAAGATGTTATAGGCGGCGTATTATGTATAATTTCGTTATTTCGATTGGGACTCAAAGTTTTGAAAATGTAAGTAAGATTCACAAAGTAGACCAATTATTCCTGTGAGACTTATGCACTATTAAGAAAAAAATTTAATTTCAAAAATTACAACATACAGATGCTTTCAATTAGTATAGTACACAGAGCGACCGCAGCAAGAACTGTCACTGCTTTTGGCACGAGCGGTTAGTGTCGAAGTAACATTTTATGGAATGGCACGAGCCAGTTGTCAACGCACTGACCGCTCGATAACCCAAACGAGCCGCTCGTGCTAATTGCAACAGCAGCGCGAGCTGCGTGAGTCTTGCGTTTAGCCCGGCCTGTTCTTGGGATTGGCAATAATCTCTCGTGTTAATTTTCAATAGCGCGTGGTATCAAATAACTCCAACGTTTAGTGACAACCACGCTTGTCGCGCGAGTTATTCGCCGCATTACGAAATGCTGAAAGTATTAAGGGAAAACTTGTCATGATCAAATCTACTTTGCAGGCTTGATAATTTGTGTAAACTTTTTAGACGATTCATACACGTTCAAACAACAGTTCCAAAAATGATAAAGAAAGCGGTAAGTTCAAATTTCCAAAATTAATTATCAGAATTTCTTAAATTGAACCTACACATTTTTGTGTAGATCATCGAATTTCTAAATTATAACTATAATGATTATATTGATTTGATAATGAAAGGAATTATTCGGGGTGTATGACAATTATTATTTCTTCCACTGTAAGTAAATGACTTCTTTATTCTTTAAAATATCTAGAGATTCCTTTTTGGATTATACATATTTTACAAAATTCTTTTTGTTATACACGTTTACTGATAAGGATTGAACTGCACGAATAAACAAACACGTACATGCAGGTTAGTTCTTCTCGATCAGCTGATGCCGCTCATAGTGCAGTTGGAAAAAAAATGAAAGTTGTTGCTGCGAATGAGCCGAGAGACCAGCGCGGTTGGCACTAAACGTCAGAGCTATTTGATACCACGCGCTATTGAAAATTAACATGAGAGATTGTTGCCAATCCCAAGAATGGACCGGTCCAATTGCAAAACTTACCAAGCTCGCGTTGCTGTTGCCATTAACATGAGCGGCTCGTGTGAATTCGCGAGCGGCCAGTGTGTTGGCAACTGCGGCTAGTGCTATATTTTTTTTTATTTTAACACTAACCGCTCGTGCCAGAGTTTCTCCATGTACCTTTAAAAAATTGATTTAATTGCATTATCATCAGGGAAGCATGCCAATAAAGTTTTTGCATTAAAAATAATTTTTTTCTTCTATTTTTAACTTAAGATCTGAAAATTAGGTGACCATTTTTACTATAGAGAAACCAATTTTAATGAAGTCCCAATTTTTTACTTTATCAAAAAAACAATCTCAAAAGCTGACAATATATTATTGACAAATTCTTTGCTGTAAATTGTGCAACAACCCTATTCAATAAATAAAAGTTTGGATAAAACTCGTGCGAAAATCGCCAGGTTACTTCCCGGTACCTCGCTTAACCCATTCCAGAGTCCCCAGTCTGGCTTTAGCTTGTATTTCTTTATGACTCGAGAGCGCGACGCGAATCGAAATCACTGGAACTCACCCGAACCTCAAAACCATTTTGGGAGCGACAAGCGAGTGCCTTCAGTGTCATGTTTGTGGTATTTTTAATTTAAACATATTTTTATAATTAGTTTAAACTCTTTGTCGATATTTCCAATATGCGTGGAGAGTGAAGTGCATGAAAATAACATGGTAGATAGTGGTTTAGGTTTTTCTTTCAGATTTTCAAACTCAAAATGCTTCTCGGTACTGACACTCGGCAATCAGTGTGTTTTGAACTTAACGTTTTCTCGACTGAAAACTTTCTCAGAATTGCGTCATTTATTGATACGGAACCAAGAGTAACGAGATGTGTGATGCACATTTCATAGTTTTTTTTTTCTCCAATGTTTAAGTTATTGCAACAGAGTGCAGTGACGCCCAGTCCTCATCCTCTCGTGCTCAAACAATATATTACCAAAGTGCATTATTTGCGAATAAAAATGCATGGACGTGAAGGAAGCTAGAGAGGTATGCCAGGACAGAAAGCTGTGGCGACAAATAGTTTATAGAAAGAGTGTCAGTGCGGAGTAAATTGTGCCTGAAGCAAAAGATCTTGGATACTAACGGGCCCGAGTCTAAAAATCTACACCCCCTCCCCCACATTACTCCCTTCCTCACCGAGTGAGTCACGCCTACCCCGAAAGGGACTTGGCTTAATGGTATAATAATAATAATAAATTATGTTTCATGTACCTTTTTCTTCACAGATAATAAATACATGCTTTCAGATATGATTAATTTTGTAGAAAAAAAAAGACAAACCCAGTAAAAGAGTAAAATGGCGTGGCATCGATAATGAACTAGGGTCATGCCTGGGCCAGGCTCATTGATCTAGCCTGCCAATACAGACAGGCCCCGGCCAGATTTAGCGTTTCATTTTATTTTGACCCAGGCCTGATCACCAGGTCAGCGGCTAGTTTTGCCACGCTTGGGCCCGATCAGGCCCACGACGAAATTCCCACAAATAATTTATTTGAATTTCAAAGAACAAAATGAGCCATTGTTTATTAAAGTTGGATTAAAATTGAGCTACGTCATAAAAAGGTGCAAAAAAACAAAATATCAAATAAATATTTTGTAAGAAAATTAATTTTGACTAAAAACTAATTTTTTCTAAAAAACATATTGCTTCCTCTTTCAAATTCAAGTTGATTTCGGTTATATTTTTCTGATTTTATAAACCAATTTTCATTGTGAGGTCATGTCAATGTTTCGACGCAGAAAACCGATTTATTTATTATTTACCTTATGTGACCTTATGCGCCAATTCAATGAAATTTGACTCAATATAAACTGCCAAGTCGATTAGGATATTTTCGATTTGATCAATGCTTGAGTCGGTGGTGTCGAAAAATTCGATTTATGACTCACGTCCGCCAGTTCTGAGTCGAGTCGAATTGTTTTACACAGCACTAATATCTTCTAAAAATCTTTGGATAACTTAAATTTTAGATAATTTTCAGTAATTTATAAATATATCGGAAATTTTCGATAGTTTATGGTAATTTTACCATAAATTACCAAATTGCCATAATGTTTGTTTTTATTGTTTTTCAAATCGAAACTTCCCTGTATTTGTTATAAAAAATACATGAAGGAATAATGAGAAGACTGATCTCCATACATGCAATTTGGTAGGAGCAACGGCACCGTAAGTGCCAGGCCTGTAAGTAGTAATCACTCTTCACTTAGTGCGCAAGTGCCAAGTGTCCTCTTCTCACGCACGAAAAACCCAGGTGCGAATTGACCGTCGGCCTACGGTCGGGCCAACCGTCAGACGGTCGGTCCAACTTTGTGCGCCACTGGTCGGGCCAACCAGCTAAATGATAACGGTCAACCGCCTTTGACTTCTTAACGTCGGCCCGACATTTGGTTCCATATATAGGCCATGTATTCAGTTGATGTCGACCCAATCTTGGACAACAATGTTGGGCCGACTTGGATTTTTGAAGGTTCAAGGTATTCAAAAAATTAATAATAATTGATTGCGAGTATTTTGACTATAAATGTTAATGGTCCTACTTAGGATGGATACATATATTACATTTTTAAACATTATATTACAAATAAAATGTCTATCGCTACGGGGTTTCGAACCCACATCTATACCATCCTCATAAGTCACACCTCAAAGCAGTTGAAATAAAAAATTTTTTTAACTCTTTTTTCTCAATCATTTTTTTTTTT
>CAKNWU010320439.1:0-10371 GCA_932072015.1 Andricus quercustozae
GTCCCACATTTCATTTCACAAAGAGAATTTGAATATTGTTAGGAATAGGGTGCAGTATGAGCACCGAAACGTTGGTAAATATTAGGAATGCTTTTATATTGTGATTTGATAACAATAAAAATAAAAAAAGACGAAAGAAATAAAAAAGAGAAGGAAGGGGATTTGGTTGGTTGCCTTCTCATTTTTCTTTCCTCTTTTTTAATGTTGTCCAAAGAAACAAATTTTTTGTTTTGTTTTTAGGAATAGCAATAGGAGCATTTTTGTGGTTGTCCAAATTTGATCGTTGGATTCTTGTTTTATTTTCAGGAATTCTATAGATTGACAGTTTTTATATCAACATGACTCAAAGAAACTTGTTTTGTCTTTGAAACTTACACTGTTAAAACTTTCTGTTCGAAACTTCCAACAAATGTATTGGAAGTTTATTTCCGAAACGTAAGGTAACGCTACAATACATAATGTTGTAGTTCCCGAATGCTGGTATTGATATGGTACCTCACATGTATTGGAATTTTACAATAGAAGTCCATTCCTGTTAACCAAAAAATAAAATATAAATCATTTCTCGGGACACTTGTTCCACGTCAAAAAAAAAAAAATTCCAACGGAGCCAAAACTTTTTCTGATACATAGTTATAGTATATAGCGCGCATATTCATGAAATTCATGGAATGCACGGAATTCATGTAATTCAAGGAATTCATGGAATTCACTGTCATAGTGGAATTCACAGAATTAATGGAATTCACGGAATTAGTGTAATTCACGGAATTAATGGAATTCAAGGAATTCATTAAATTCAAAGAATTCATGGAATTAAAGGAATTCATAGAATTCAAGGAATTCAAAGAATTCGTGGAATTTAACGCATTCATGGAATTCAAGGAATTTATTGAATTTAAGGAATTCATGGAATTTAAGGAATTCGTGGAATCCATGGAATGTAAGCAATTCATGGAATTCAAGCAATTGATGGAATTCAAGCAATTCACGGAATTTAAGGAATTTAAGGGATTCAAGAAATTCAAGAAAAACATGGGATTTACATAATCCATGGAATTCACGGAATTCATGGAATGCACGGAATTAAATAAATTCAAGGAATTCACGAAATTAGAAGAATTCATGGGATTTAAGGAATTCGCGAAATTCAAGCAATTCGTGGAATTCATGCAATTCACAAAATTAAATTATTCGCGAAATTCAAGGATTTTACGGAATTCACGGAATGCATGGAATTCGCGGAGTTCATGGAATTCACGGAATTCTCGTCATTCACGGAATTCATGAAATTCAAGAATTTCACGGAATTCATGGAATGGAATGAATTCATGGAATTCAAAGAATTCATGGAATTCAAGGAATTCATGGAATTCAAGGAATTCATGAAATTCACCGAATTCATGGAATTCACAGAATTCACGCAATTCATGGGATGCACGGAATTCATGGAATGCACTGAATTCGTGGAATTCATGGAATTCATGAAATTCAAGAATTCGTGGAATTCATGGATTTCACGGAATGCATGGAGTACATGGAATTTAAGAATTTGAGGGAATTCACTGAATTCCTTGAATGCCATGACTTCTTCGAACTTCTGAAATTCCACGAATTCTTTGAAATACTGCAATTCCATGAATTCCTTAAATCCTACGAATTTCTTTAATTCCATGAATTCCTTGAATTTCTTTAATTCCATGAATTGCTTGAATTTAATGAATTCCGTGAATTCCGTAAATTCCATTCATTCCGTGAATTCCATTAATTCTGTGAATTCCATGAATTCAGTCAATTCCATGAATTCAGTAAATTCCACAAATTCAGTGAATTCCATGAATTTCATTGATTCCTTGAATTCCATGAATTCAGCGATTTGTTTGAATTCCATAAACTCCGTAAATTTCGCAAATTCCGTGAATTCCATAAATTTCGTCAATTCCTTAAATTCCTTAAATTCCATGAATTCTGCGAATTTCGTGAATTCCTTGAATGTAGTGAATTCCATGAATTCCTTGAATTTCTTGGATTTCTTGAATGCCATGAATTTCGTCCATTCCTTAAATTTCGTGAATTCCTTGAATTCCGTCAATTCCTTCAATTCCATTAATTCCGCGAATTCCGTGAATTCCATAAATTCCTTCAATTCCATTAATTCCTTGAATTCCCTGAATTCATAGAATTTCGCGAATTCCATAAATTCCGTGAATTCTATAAACTCCGTGAATTCCGTAAATTCCATAAATACCGTCAATTTCTTAAATTTCGAGAATTCCTTGAATTCCATTACTTCCTTGAATTCCATTAATTCCTTGAATTCCATTAATTCCTTGAATTCCATTAATTCCTTGAATTCCATTAATTCCTTGAATTCCATTAATTCCCTGAATTCCATTAATTCCGTGAATTCCAGAAATTCCGTGAAATCGATAAATTCCGTGAATTCCTTAAATTCCGTAAGCCCCGTGAACTCCGTAAATTCAATTAATTCCGTGAATTCCTTGTGCACAATTTTCGACTCATAAACGCTACAATACATGTATTGGAATGCTCGACGGTGATTTCACACTTTACAACACTTACAATACATGTATTGCAATTTGGTCATTCCAATACCGTGTTTGCAATTTTACGTAGCAGACGCCCTTAGAAATGATCTACCATTAAAACTAGCCTACTCTTGTGATAGTTTTCTCTACTTTAAAAAAGTGTAATTCTCTGTTTTTTCTTGCAGAGCTAAGTTCACAGTTCAAGTGGTTACCTGATGTCGATCCTATTCCTGGTGTTTCTCGTGGCGGACAGGATTCTTCTACTTCTGACAGACAACCTTCTCCTGCCAGGTCTCTTCCTCCTGTCAAAGCTCCTCTTCGTGTCAGGTCCAGGTCTCCTCCTGCCAATGTCAGGTTCATAGCTGCAGATACCAAGCTCATTACTACTTCTGATGGACATAAATATGGATTTGACCAAATCGAGTTTATTCGGCTTAGTCCCATTAGGAATCGTCGCCGGCAATTCGAATTTCGAAGATACACTTTTCCTGCGGATAAACCACTTCGAATACTGGCAGGACGGGGTGTCTTTAATCCCGCGCCAACTCAAGAACAAATTGTATTATCATCATTAGATGGTGATGTCGTTGCAATGTTGGACAGTAGTAGTTCTCTGGCTGGAATATATAAATATAGTACTCGGATTTATAATAAAGCACGGGCAAAAATAAACGTGAGAAGCGGCATGATTACTCCATTGACCAGAGATGAAATCAGGGAAATTCCAGTAGGCATAAGATTTCCGATCTTATATAATTTTAGAGTAGATCATGTAAATTACAATCTTCCACACCATTAATTTAATAAAAAAAATGGTTAAGTTGAAATATAAAAGTGTTTGTGATCTGAAGTCGTCTGAAAAAGTTACAATTAACTTGTAGTTGAAAAAAATAATCATAAAAAGTAAATTGACAACTGTAATTTGGTGATTGTGAATTATCTTTCGTTAAAGCTTTTTCGGCTTTAACGAACACGTTCTTGCCACGTGCATCGTGCTTTGCAATTTATTAAAATTTTGTCCTCAACGCGAACTTTTCTATGTCGTATTCAGCTCTATTATATTAAATGTATAGGGGAGAGTGGGGTATGGTGTCAGGCTTTGAAGGAAATGTCCTATAAAATATAATTGAAATGTGATTTTGATGTCTGTATTTTTTGGTGAGAAGCTCACATTATCAGGTTACATATGTCATTACTTAAATCCGGTTTTTAACAACGTCATTATTTGATATTTAATTAATTCGTTTGTCTTGCATTTCGACCAGCATACCCCATACCATGGGGCATGGTGTCCCTCATATTTCTGCCGGTTTATTTCATGAATATGAACGTTGTAGAATAAAAACCGTACAATATAATAATTCTTGAAAGTATAATGTAACGAAAAAAAAATTACTGATCAATGATATTCGAAATCCTATTTATTCAGTTATTGTTTAACTCATGTAATTAGGATCAACCTAATAAATAAAGAGAATTGCTTGAAGTGTGTTTATTATGGGAAACTATAATTAGGAATGGAAAAAACTTAATAACAATAAGTTTTAGTCTTTTTAGGTTATAACCTCAAAGTTTACATGCTGGTCTCTTTCAAAGGAATAAAACATGAAATCGAGCCGTTAAGTAAAAGAATCCTTTCAAGTATATTTTAATAGAAAATTATAATTAGGAATGTGAATACATTTATGACCTTTATAACGATATTTTTTATATTTGTAGGTTATAATCACGAATTTTACATGACAGCCTATTTCAACGTAATTAAACGTGAACTTGGTACTTACCGTATTATTATTAAATAAAACTTCAAATCATGTTTCGACTTTTATTTTCTGTATATCTTTAGCATTAACAACTTCGACTTTTATTAGACGGGACATAAATAAATTTATGAGGTTTTCTACATTATCGATCATATGAGCGACCTATTATCAAGCACTGTTACCATATCTCCACAAAATTTTGCAGACAGCATGCCCCGAATATCATGTTTCATGATTTTATTAATTTTAATACATTTAGAACGTTTATAAAAATCATTTAGGATACCAGAAGTTTAAAAAAATACTTCTTCTATTAGAATCTACTATTTTCATGCTGTAAGTATATCAAAATATGCTGTGTGTGCTTAATTTCTGTCAAAGACTTTTCCATCTGTTTCCGTCAAAACTGTTTTTTTCATAATAGCTCTTCTGACACGTATTTTAAAGCAAAATGTAATCACCTCACTATTTGTCTAAACACAGAAAGTCATTTTATGCAAAAAACTAATATGAAAATCAACAAACATGGGCGTATTTTGCAATAGACACCATGCCCCACAAGGGCACCATACCCCACTCTCTCCAAAATCCTATGTAACTATGTAACGTCTGTGACCTGCTTAACTTAATCAGTGTTTTTTTTTCAATTGAAACTTTATACCTTACAAGATTGAATTTTCATCTCTCTTTGCCGAATCTTAAAGTTTCGAAGGAAAAATATGAATTTTTCTATTCAAAACTTAGAATTTTGAAATTATTCTACATCTCTTAGGGGAAAAAACGAAAAATTTCTAGCATTAGGTGTGTTGAAATTTTTCAATTAAATTTTTAAGCAATCACTTGTAAATACATTATGTTGGTGAAAGTGATGTAACTTATTCACAATTTTCACAATAACAAAATTCAGATATCATTTAGAATTATTGGGCAAACGTTGATTTCACAATTTATGTGGATACATTCAAATATGATGATTGACATCCAAATACGATAATCGCGCCTCTTCACTTGGCGGCGATTTATTACCGTGAAACTTAATAATACATTATTTACATTGTAAATTCATCAATTTTTTTTTCTTTCACAGAAATATCATCCGGTATGCAGCCCAAAACAAGAGACTTTCTGGCAAATTTTGGGAAGAGTAACGTACATGCGAATCATCAAGGTAGCCTTAGTGCAAATGAAAACTTATGACAAAAGTACTAATGAAATTCTTCTAATTTTTTCGCGATATTGGGAATTCATTTTAAACAAATAATTTTTTAGAATACCATTATGGGATAATAAAATTCCAATCAAATATGCAAAAAAATATTAAAGGAGATAATGGAAAAAGTATACATACTACAAAGGGATGGTTTATTTCAGACCAATCATAATTCTGCACAAGTAAACTTCACACAGTCTATTGAAATCCCTTGATACATTCGGATATATTTTTAAATTCATGAAAATCTTTGAAAACTGTTAAATTCTTACAAATCCCGCCAGATTATTCAAATAACCTGAAATAATTGAAATTCTTGGGGTTCCTATAAAATCCCTTACACCTTTTGAAATTCTTTGAAATTCCTTTAAACCATTTGAATTCCTGGAAAATTCTTTGACTTTCTATGGATGTCTTTAAACCCGTTTAAAATAACTTAAAATATTGCAAATCCTTTGAAAGTTATTTTATGCATATCACTTAAAGTCGTTGAAATCCATAGAAATGCTTTGAAATAAAATTGAATTTATTTCCAAGAGTTCAGATCCCTCAAAATCTTCAAAAAAATTTGATATGTTTAAAATCCTTTGATATTCAAAAACTCCTTGAAATCTTGTGAAATTCATTAAAATACTTTAAAAACCCTTGAGATCTTTGGATCACTGGCAATTTCATTTAATTTCTTTTCTAAATTTCCTACAATTTTTTTTTTCGTCACGGGAGTTTGGTGAAAAAATTAAGTTCCAAATAGAATAAGAAAAGGCCGCGTGTTTGTTTACCGAAAAAAAATATTTTCCTAATACTATTTTTTACGATTTAAACAAAAACTGCGCGTTCTATCAAAAAATAATTTTTTATAAATTTATATACTCCTTACATTAGAAAATCTCAAATAAATTATTCACAAGCATTGAGGGATTTCAAAGCATTTCAAGGATTTTGAGAGATTTTGAATAATTCAAGGTCTTTCAAATGATTTAAAATTTGTTTAAAGTTTTAACAGAATTTGCAAGATTTTATGATATTTTAAAAAAGAGAAAGGAATTTAGATAAATTTTAAGAAACTTTAAAGGAGTTCAAAGATTTAAGGGTATTATAAAAGATTCCAAACAGTTGTCAAAAGAGAATACGAATTTGAGGTCAAAATTCCAGAATTTCAAAATTTGACTTAAATTTTTAAAATTATATTAAATTGGCTGATTTACACGAAAGCCATGAAGAGGTACGTTTTCGAGTCACAGAATATGAATTTTAGGTCAATACTAAGCAACTTGAAATTTTGACTCAAATTTTGAAACTTGTTGTAAATTGGTACATTTCTGTGAAAGTCAATATAAGAAGAGTTTTTGGGACACAAAACACGAATTTGGTGTCAAAATTCAAAAGTTAAAAAAATTGATTATGAAGATTTTAATTCATTTGTGGATTCTCATGAAGTCATAATAAGGGAGGTTTTTGAGTCTTATGATACAATTTAGGGATCAAAAGTAAAAAATCCTATAATTTGACTTAAAATTTGGACAGAAATCGTAAAGTGATATATTCTGAGTTTTTATCACAATTTAATTTTTCTCATCTCTTTAAAATTTTAAAGAAATTTACAAATCATATTATGGTAGCAAAATGTTAAGAGAGAAATTTTCCCCCAATATTAAAAAATCATTTATAATAAAAATTATTTCTTTTCTTTATTCATAGATAAATTAATTAAAAACAATCATGAAACTTTTGATTTCGGTTAAGGTTCGAATTTTTCAAAAGTAAGTTCATAATGTATTTATTTTTACATAAATTGTTAAATTTTTAATTATTTCAGAAAATATTTAAAAATATTCCTTATTACAAATTCATTTTTTTAAATTATTTAGTTTCATTGATTATTTATTATCAAACTCACGACTTTAGTAGAGTTTCAGAATTTTTTAAAAAAGAGTTCATAATGTTTTTATTACTTCTTAACTTTTCAATAATCACGTAAGATATTAGGAAATATTTTTTAGTACGCGTCCATTTTTAATGGTATATACTTTTTTTATTGACTGAATTATCATATTCACGAGTTGAGTGGACGCTCGGAATGTTTTTTTAAGAATGTCATAATGTTTTTATTTTTTCTTACTATCACGACTTCGGAATAGGTTCGGACATATCAAATACAAGTACATAAAGGTTTTTTTTTTATGTTTAACATTTCAATGACGTTAGAAGATTTTTAATATTTTGTAATAAAATTATAATATTAAACAACTGGTTTTCTCGTTTCAATGATAGAACACTCTGCATTATCCAGGTTTACTGGGTGAGCCATTCTTGTCTTCGAAACCGCTTTTCACTTTCTGCACTCTTGAAGCAAATATTTGTATTTATCTTACTTTCTTGAGCACTTATTGATTTTTTTTATTCGTGTCTCCGGAACGAAGCTGCGTGTCACTTTACGAGAAAGAATTTGATTCTAGTTAAGATATCGCTTTGGGGCTCTACTTTATCACACTTGCGTGAACACTGCAGTAAAGTTTCTCGGAGCCACCGCGCGGATCCGGATCCCGCTCGGCTCGAGCCGTGCGGATCCAGATCCCGCTCGGCCCGAACCGTGCGGTATCGGTGAAATAAAGCAATTACGGATAACACGCGGGCCGCACTTAAGGATCCATTAATCAAAGACGCGAATATTGCCGCACAATATTCAGGTCCTGATAGCTTCCACCATTGTCCAAGAAAGAAACTAGAGGCCCAAATTGGTTAATAGTTGCATTTCGGTAAACCGTCAATTAATAAAATATGCGACACGATTGATTTCGCACGACTTAACCCAGCTGGAAGTAAACGGATTGAAATCTCATCCGTTTTAATCTAACAAAGGATAGAACATGATTGAACAGGATGCAAAATTCTCATTAAAACAAATAAAAAAATTCTATCCGTTTGAATCCGCTAATTCCTATACGTTTGAATCCGTTTACTGCCAGCAGGGAAAAGGCAACCCATGGACATACAAATCAGAAAAGCAAAGGATAAATTAATTGAAGCATTTGGAAAACAGGGTAAACAACAGATAAACGATCAAGCATCTTATAATTATTGCAAGCGATCCGGCTGCATGTCTCGGCAACTATTAGACCGAAAAATTTATTGATATTGTTAAGTTTTTAATTACACCAGAAAAAATGTAAAAATGTTTTTAGTACGAATGCATTTCTGCGAGGTATTTACTTTTATTAATTATTTGATTATCAAACATACGTCTTTAGTATAGAGTTTTGAAAGTTTTCAAAATCAAGTATATAGAGTTTTTTTAACTTTATTTCGTCACTGTTTAATAACACCGAAAAATATTAGGAAATATCTTTTTGTACGCATACATTTTATAGAGGTATATAGTTCCGTTGCTTTCTGAATTATCATACTCATGACTTTGGTGGAGGCTCCGATTATTTTAAATTCAAGTTCGTAAAAATTTTATTTTCATTTGAATTCTTAAATTTTCAATAAGGACGGAAGACATAAAAAAACATTTTTTAGTACGCAAACAGTTTTTAATAGTATATAGTTTTATTATTTACTGAATTATCAAACTCACGACAGCAGTATAGAGTTTCAGAATGTTTCCAAAACTAGTTCATAAAGTTTTAATTTTTTTTTATTTTCTACTTTAAACTTTTTAATAACGACGGAAAATATTAAGAAATAGTTTTTTATTTGGCGTATATTTTGTAATTGTATACAGTTTTATTATTCACTAAATTATCAAACTTATGGTTTGGTTGGAAGGTCGAAATTAAAAAACAAAGAGTTTATTACGTTTTTATTTAAATTATGAATTTTTCAGTAACACCGGGAAACATTAAGGAATAACTTTTTCTATATTTAATTTCAATTAGGGTAATTGAAAATAGAAATTTCCTTTTTCAAGCGGACGTGAATACATTTTTCAAATGAAGACTAGTTTTAGATTTTCCTAGGAACCTTAAGTAAATTTTTTCTTAACTTGAAACCTTTCATAATTCTTAAAATACTTCCAAATTTCTTGTTTAAGATCTTTAAGAATATATATTTTATTTTGAAATATTTTTAAAACTTCTAAATATCTCTTGAACTTACTTGCTTTTTAAAAACTTTGTAATTTTCTGTAATTTTACAATATTTTTGAATCATTTCAAATATTCTAAACAATATAAACCTTCTAAACATCTTTTGAAATGATTTGTATTTTTTCTAAAATTGGAAAAAAATCTGCTCAAACTTTTGAATATTCTAAATATGTTTTAAAAGTATTTAAAAATTTGCTATCATTTATCAAAAAATCTGCAGGAAAATGAAAACTTCCCGTAAAGTATTCTTTTGAAATTATTGATTTAAAGAAAAAATCATTGAATATTTTTTTAGGAACCTTTAGAAAAACAGCCACCTAATCAAAGCCACCGTCGGAGTCAACTAAGATCAAGGTATCAACCACCTCCCCCAAGCAACTGGGAGTGCAGACAATTCCATATAACGCTGTCCTAGACTGGAACAACTACTTTTTTCATTGTGATACTAACAGAACGCTCAGCATGATCCACGTTCACTGGGTAAGCATTCTTTTCTTCGAAACCGCTTTTCCTTTTTTGCCCTCTTAATTGTTTTTCTTTGGGCCTCCGGAACTACCCTGCGTGTCGCTTTCTTGTGTTTTTCCCTTCAGTGGGAGCCCGTAGTGAAGTTTCTCAACGGCAAAAAGGCCGTCTCAATAAAATAAGACAATAACTGCCTTAATTCATGTAGATACCTCACGTCTAAAAGCAAATGTATAGGAAGCTGAGTTTAAAAATTTCGCCATCAGCTACTCGACAAGAAAATGCACGGAAACTTTCAC
>CAKNWU010320451.1:0-24347 GCA_932072015.1 Andricus quercustozae
AAATAAAATCACTATTTAAACTTCATTGATCTTTTAATTTAAGTGGAAGTGTACCCAGACTCCTAACTCATTGTTATTATTTTTGAGAAGGTAGATAGAAGTTTGAGTGCATTATTCCCTTAAAAAAAACCGTCTACTTTTTTTTAATTTCAATTTGAAAAGTTGGTCTGATTTATTTTTAATTTGTCTAGATTAATTCATCATAAGATATATTGTGTGAAACCGCGTGCAGATGAATAGCTCAAAAGAAAATCCTCGTTTTCCGATACCTCAGATTCAAGAAGAATCAATTTGTATCGAGACAGACAAGAAAAGCTTGACTGTCAGCCTTTTTCCCTTTGAATTACGCCCTGGCTTGGAATGGAATTAAGTTCTCCCTGCGGGAAGCAAAGCCAATCTCATAATTTACTGATAGAAAATTCATAAAGGCAAATTTACAATTCTATTTTATAACTGAATATAGACTTTTCAAGAAAGAGATTCTTTTATATTATATTAACTTACAGGAAAATATCTCAAATTTTATCGAGCACAAAATGCGTGATTTAATATGCAAAGAATATATATCCCAAGAAAAATTTTTATTTATCGTTTTAATAAAATGAATTGTAAACATCTTTAATTAATTATTTGATATTTTTGGTTTCTGCGGCACAAGTCATGACACCGTGGAGAAAAGGTAAAAGGCATTCTAAGAAAATTATTACCCGCCATTCACGTAATACAATTAAAATCTCATTTGCTAGAAAGCATGTTTCTGCTTTACCTCAGGTAATAAGATCTACCTTGTAAGTTACCTTTATTGCATCTTCGGACTACTTTTAATTTCGTTTGATGCTTTGAATAAGAAATTGTTTTTTATTGTTTAAACATTTTGTATACTATAATTCTTATCTAGTATCTAGGCCTCTTAGACTGATCCCTCTTTCTCATATATTTACACTAATTAAGTATTTTATGTTTCAAAACTTTTTAAATTTCAGGCCATTAAATTAAATGTTAAGTCCATAATTTCAGATTTACAAATTTAAACAGTTCCAAGAATAAAAACCTTTTATTTTTTTAAATATAAAAAAATAAAAGCTATCATATTTATAAACCTCCAAATGATAAGTATGTATTTAAAGTATGATGTTATTTTGTTGACCAGGGTAATTAATTAATTAATTTCTGATGTTAAAATGTTTGTCGATTACTGGTCAAATAATTTTCTGGAGAAAAGAGAAAAAATCTGCCACGGCCCGGATTTGAACCGGGAACGCCACTATTCACGAGTGGAGCGTTAACCAATTACGCCACCGAGGCCACGGCAGAAAGTTTCTCGTTTCTCCTATATCCACAGGATGACGCGGGTCTGCATCTAAGTAACCTGTGAATTTCTAGTGAATTTCTAGTTTTATAGCTTACATCATCTGAAATTTTTACATTTTACAAGTTTTTGAACTTTATGAGTGTTTATAAGCATTGCACAGTTTTAGAAATGAATTAAAACTTATCACTGTTTGTTAAAAAAATATTAAAGTACTGTCATATGTCTAATTACTAGAGTGTGGTGAAATCCCCTGGGAGCATAACATCTACATACTCTATAAAATTTATTCTTTAGTTGCACTCTACCTATGTCTGGGCATCATGGATATACAAAGGATGTGCAATGTGCATGAATAATCCATTGCAAACTCACTAACCAAGTATTTGACGGAGTTTACTGAAATCTCTTACTGAGGAAACTATTTCACCTTGAACAAATTTATTGACTGATATTAAGAATTGATAACTTTATGAAACATAATAATTCAAAATAATCATAAAGAGATCCAATTATTATTAACAATTTTAGAGATTCAATCCATATAAACCCAATTCATTTTCACCGAAAAAACCTGCGAATTTCAAGTAGTTAAAAATCCTTTCTAAAAATATTTTTTTGCCTAAATATTCTGTTTGTATTTTGAGATAGTCACCTTAGAACCACGGGATCAATCTGATTTTTAGCGAAAATGAAATAATAACAGTAAGAGGGTATTAAAATTAAATTTTTTGTAAAATTATGACGAATTTTTATTCATTAGGGTGGTCTTTATTTTCAAAAATTTGAATTTTTGGACTCCCACCACGTCTTGCAGAAGCCTTTGAATTTATCATGTATTTTATATGGAAAAAATTAAACAAAATGTTCTAATTCAGATACATTTCTCAAATATTAATGAACGCAGGGCTAGCCTCGATTAAGTTCAATTCAAAAGTGCTTGCACATTCAGTTTTTCTTTTGTACGTGTTTCGAGGATGACCCTAGATTATTTTAAGCCAAGAAAGAAAAAAATCGCATTAATCGTACTACTACTTTTTTGAAAATAACGATTATATAATTTTTAAAGATTAAAAATCTCATTTTTATCGAAAAAGACGCAAAATACGAATAGCAGATCATGGTTCAAAATTGTTTTTCTTTATGAACTCTATAAACATACACTCTCACTAGATATTTACTTTGTGTATTGTAACCAATTTCCCCCAAAAAGTAGAAAAAAATCGACTGAAGTAGCATTTAGTCGATAACTTCAAGATTTTATTTTTATAAAAGTTCGTTTTTAGTTCAGTAACAGTGTGCAGAACATTTTACATGAGAATACTAAGGTTCCAGACCTTCATAATGAAGAAAAATTGTGTTTTGTCTCTAAAATTGAAGAAACATCATTTTCAAGATTAAAAATCTCATTATGCTTAAAACGACGCCCAAAATGTAAAGCATCATAATTCAAAATTGTTTCAATTCATAAAATCCGTAAAAATATATCCTTACCAGATGTTTATCTTGTGCATTTGTACAAAGGAGGAGACTTGAAAGTAATATTTAGTCGATTTCAATCTAAATAGAAGCACTTGGAGCTCTATTGGCATACATATGTACATATGGACATATAACAGAAGAACGATGATTTCTGGGATTTTTGGATTCAAAAGAAGATACACATGTACTATACCATGAGAACATCCAAGTGCTTCCATTTAGACTGGAATCGACTGAATATTACTTCCAGGGGTCTAAGAAAGGGATTTTATCCATTTTGGGCCAATTTTTAAGGGGACCGAAAAGTGGTCTTATGGGCTCTCCTCCTGTTTCCAAAAAATATAAAAAGACGATATAAATCGACTAAAATAGCATTCATTTTGAAGAATTTTAACATTTTATTTTTAAAAACGTTTTTTTATTGTACAGTAACGATGTTAAAGTAAAAAACACTATGTAAACGTCTGGTAAGAGTCTGTTATAAATGTCAGGAAGTAAAACAATTTTAATGTATAAACTACTATTCATATTTTGCGTCGTTTTCGAGAAATATAAGATTTTTAATCGTTAAAAATTATTTTTTTTTTCTATGTATGAAATACAAAACATGTTTTCTTTACTGTGAAGCTTTTGAACCTTAATATTCTCATGGAAGATGTTCTTTACATTGTAAAGTCCGTTTAAATACATGCTATTTTAGACCATTTTTATCGATTTATTCTATTGTTTTGAAAAAAATTGTTAAATACACAAAATATACAAATAGTAAGAGTATAATTTCATAGATTTCAGGAGGGGCAACAATTTTCAACCATAAACTAATATTCACATTTTGCGTTGTTTTCGAGAAAAATGAAATTTTGAATCGTTAAAAATAAAAAAGTCGTTTTTCTCGAAAACGCATAGAACTATTTTTTTTTCTTTCTTGGCTTAAAATAACTTAATCGAGGCTAGCCACGAATGACGACTCAAGGAAGACCTAAAAAAAAGAAAACGCAGTAAAAGTAAGCCTAGCTGTTTTCTGTGTGTGCACAACCCAAAATTTTGTGAAATTACAAAATGGCGGTTAATTACTAACATTCAACAAAAATTCTAAAAAATGTGGCCTTCAAGAATTGTATTAGCCACCATTTTTTTTTTGAATTGTGGTGGTTTCATTTTACCACTTTATTTTTCGCTCATAGAATGTATTAGGTAAATTTACAAAATTTAATTTTGCACACACCATTATTTACTTTTTAACAAAAAGGCTTTTTTTAACCAAGTTTCAAGATAAACTTCAGAAAGAGAAATAATTTTGAGCCATGATCTGCTATTCCTATTTTGCGTCCTTTTCGATAAAAATGATATTTTTAAGAGTTAAAAATCGAAAAATGCAAAACTATCCCATTGTTGCTAAAGTTGTGATCGCCACCAGCGCATAACTTTGAATTTTACAACAACAAAAAAACTTTTTTTATTCCGTCAAAAGCTACCACTCTCTAGATGGGCGTTAGATTTCATTCCAATTGGAAAAAATTATCTCAATTAGGAACTTCTCCTCAATTCTCCCCATATAAAATACATAGGAAAATTTAAGGCTCCTGCTAAGAATTGCAGGGCATCTTCTCATATAAACTCACGAAACTAGGGGCTGGGAGCCTTACATTAAAAAAAAGTTTATTTTCCTCACACATAAAAAACCTGGGTTCATTTTTATTTCTATATTGCTTGCTAATTGAGACGAAGCCTTTTAGTCAAAATGACTTAAATTGAGTTGTTAAACAAAAGAAAATTACATGAAGTTGCCCCGGCAATGGCTGAAGTAAAATCAGAAAAATACAAGATGCAGCAAAAGTAAGCATAACTTTTTTCTGTGCACGTAATGAGGACCACCAAAAGAAACATATATTATAAGTTTTGTTGGTACCAAATTCTAGAGTTTAAATCACACATTAAGGAGAAGTTGCCTTTTTCAATGTTAAATCAATGGGAACCTTTATGGCCGTTGGTAACGAGTTAATGTTGATTGGTCTTTCTCAAATATGAAGATAATTTTTTTGGGCATTCCAACAGAACTAGGGGGTGAAAGTGAACAAATCTGTTTTTGAAAAATAAGGGCCACCCTAATTTATACAGATAGCGCCAATTCCACATAGCAACACAATATGAACTGACTAATTTGAACACATAAAACGCAAAGTCTGCTGCAGTCCTTAAACTCAATTTTCTAATGTCAATTTTTGAAGATAAATCTGTAGAAGAAATAGATAATAACCATTTACGAAGAACCATTAGTCATTTTATGCATTGTAAAATTATATTTTGTTAATATTTAATATATATTAATTTGTCGGATTTAAACCAAATTTATACTTGGATTTAACCAATTTTGTTCGTTTTAAACAATTTTGCCTAATTCACACAAAATTGGTTTAAATTAAACAAAGTCTGGGTTAAACTCCAAAATATTACTTCTTTGATACAGGGCCAAACAAATTTTTGTTTATGTTAAACATATTTTTTTTTATTTGAATCATTTTTTTATTCAAATAAACATTTTTTAAATAAAACAAAATGCAATGAAATAAATGGTTCATTTGAATAAAACCAATATTTTTCTCAGTGAATAAAGACTAAAGAGTCATTAATCATTTTATGATCTAAAATTCCACTTCGCTATTATGGTTCCCAATTTTGAATTATCGTGGTCCCCAAACTCATCAATAATCTATAGCAACGTTTCACAATCCGCTTAAGTGCATTTAGACGTAACCTTAGGAGGCATCTTGTCTAGTGTTGAGCCTGTGCTTGTCAGTTTATACGATGCCTTTGTCTAATCTTATTGATTGCTTAAGGCTTGCACACTGCACACTATGCCTCTATATATCGCGAATGAGTAATGTTCCAATATTGACACGACCAGTCAGATTTCGGGACAAATAGTAATTCTGAAGCTTTACTGCTGAGAAAGCGTATCAACGAAACGAAGCTTAGACAATTAATGGGCTGAACTAACTGCGAACGAAGCGAATTAGTTCACTGGCACAACTCGACAAGTTTCGTTCTCCGATGTATTAAATTACCTTGATATATTGTGCATACTGTCCGCAAAATATTACGATGCTTGTTTACCAAGCTTCCTTGCTTATGCGTCACTCTAGCACGTAATGAATTACTGTCTAGTCTTTTTAGCAGCGTTTAGTCTCAGACTAGAAGAAAATGGGGCAAATGTGTCAAGTTGCTTCGTTATTGTTTTTGTGATACAGTTTTCTTTCTTGTCGAATTTTTACTTTCTACAAATTCTGCAGTAAATTTTAGGTAGCAAAAAAATTACATTTTCGTGGATAGCATGACTAGCGAACACAGTAAATCCCAGATACGAGCCCAGATATATTCATTTCTTCAAGTTGGATGGAACCGCTGCAAACAGTTGACAATACATATAAAGTTGAGAATGAAGCTGTGAATTCGACGTCGAATAATTTGTATAGGGAGGTGGAATCACAACCATTTCAAACTTTACACGCAGTTGTTAACTGTTTGCAGTGCTTTTGTAAAACTTCGGGTAAAAAATATACGTGCACAGAAAAAAATAAAGTTTCATTTTGAACAAAGCAACGGCTTTAAAATGTATACAAACAAAATTGAACCATAATTAGTTCATATTGAGCAATATGAATATTAAGAGCTATTCAACTGTTTTTCAGTTTTTACGTTGTTCAAGAGAGTGTATATAACTGAGGTTCAAAATGAGTTTATAAGAAAATGACCCGAAACAAAATTGAATCCTTAGCTTTTTCTGTGTGGTATTTACTGTAAAGTGATCATATACTTGCGAGGCCATGTGCGAAATTAAATATTGCGTCAATTTTATGAAAAAATATTGCAAAAAAGTCGAATTTTAATGTTTTCGAAAAATCACAATAGCTCTGGAAAGAATTAACATTTTTTAAGTTCTTTGTCTCATTTTAAGGGATCAGTGTACTTTAGACGCTAAAAAAGGCGACATTTAGGATTTTTTTTATAAGCATGCTATACAAAATATTGTTATAAAACCTGTTAGAACTTTAAGAACTTTTTCCCTAGATTCTATCCTAGGGTCAAACTTGGTTCAAAAAAAGTCACAAAACTTCAAATAATTATTGTATTTGCCACATAATTCACAAAATTCAAAACAATAATATTTTTATAATTATTACATCCAATTTTTTTAAAATATCATAAATAATATCTTTTTTCATGTTGGTAAGTATTTATACATTTTTGACATTTTGCGACTTTTTTCACTAAGTTTGACCCTGGGTCAGCATCTGGGTAAAATAATCTGAAAATACCCTAATAATTTAGAAATATACCGTGTGAATTTGCCTTTAGAATAAGCCTAAGAACATTCAAAAATGTTAATTATTTCCAGGGTTATTCCAATTTTTCGAAAAAGTCTACATTTGACGTTTTAATTCAATTAAAATATAAAAATCTTTTATTTTCGATGTTTCAAACCTTTTTTTTTATATAAATTTTTCATTCTAACAATGTTAAAATTTTTATAGAATTTATATTTAGGGTGTTTTGAAAAGTTTATTTTTTTTTTATTTGTATAGAGGCTTACTTGACATTAAGTTCAAAGTTTCTGAATTGAAATATCCTAATTATTATAGTTTGAAATGAAAAATATTATTTCAGGAAAAAATTATTAATCCTTATTCCTAAATTATCAATAAAAATAAATATTACTAATATCTCATAGGACCAATTTTTTACATTTATGAGATGATCATTAAAAAATTACATCTTATGCATTTTTCAATTAGCTCATTTGTTTACAAAAAATGGCAGATATAACGCTAGAATTATAAAACTAACTTTTAATGAAAACATGTATAAATTAATGCGACATATTTAAATTACAACAACTAATTCTATTTTAAAAGAAAGTACAATCGGCATCTCACTGAAATTAAATTAGTTTGTACACAAAATAACTTGTCATTTTTGAAAAACATATACCTATAAGATAGTCCTTACTATGTACCAGTTAAAAAAAGATAAATCCTGAAAATAATTTAATGTTGATAAATATCAGTTCAGTTTGTTTGAAAATCAATATCCACAGTACTTTGACAGTGGCACAATAGGCTTTATAGCTTGAGCGCCAGAGGAGCTCATCAAGGGCTCCTCTCGCCCGTCCTAAAACTAAAAAAAAAATATCCACAGTACTTTGACATTATTTATTACATTAATTTTTCACGGCTTTAAAGTAAACAAAATTTTTTTTAAAGAAAAGAGAGGTATTTGTCTCTTAAAATATGAATATCCTTTGCATTCAGAACCCTATTTTGTTGAAAAAGTTATGTTTTAATCTATTAGACATTTCTTACAAATCTACTTTCATCATTTTCAGATCCAAATCTAATCATTGTTCCACAAATTTTCAATCAAAACTTCTCTCTTGCAGAATTAAAAAGTAAAATTTCTCAAATCACACCAAGTCAAGAATAAAAATAGATAATAAATGAGTAGGTGTAAATTTCGCATCCGAGGTCAATTGCGTGAACTAATAATGTTATTATTTATAACAGGATTTGTTCCGAAAATAAAAAAGTACTTAAAGAAGCGATTGATTCAGATCAACTATTCCGAATTTTATGACTACCAAAGTCTTTTAATTTTCGTCTTTTGTTGGAAAACCTAGACTCCTTTATACAAAATATTGTTGTACTTTTTGTAAAACTGTTTAGTCAGTTGAAGTTCGTTAAGCTGATTACATATAAGGATTTTCTAAATTAAGTGTTAGCTCCAAGTTTCTTATTGCAGTTGGTTAAAGTTAATTCCAGCGTATCACCAAACTTTGCCGAATTTGTAACAATTGTAACTTTTCGACTGGATGCATTTACAGAGTTTTGAAACGAAGATTCATGAAAGCTCTTCTAATGAAACTCTCACCTGATGTAAACTTGCAGAGAAACTAACACAAGACCTACTATCATTCATTTTGGGGATAACGTTTTAATGCCCCAATTCTACATCTCTATATAGTTTCTATATAGGTTCTGTATAACAACAAGTAGAAAGTTATTATAGTCATTAATAAATGTTTTCAAAGATTTAAGTAACTCCGCGTGATTATAATTTATTGAAATCCTTCTGTAGTGAATATTTATAATTTAAATGTTAATTAATGTAAATTTCAATTTCGAATAAAAGTCAATATTATTGACTATTTGAGCCCCAGTGCACAAGTTCTATGTATTATCAAGATTAATTCGCTGACTGCATTAGAATTAATATTTGCTAAAGTTCGCTGGATTGAGTCTGCTTATTGAAATCATTGAACAAAGTTAGGCGTTGACATTTTGACGCACTGCATAATTCGATTACCTGATTCAAGCTCATCTTCGCGAATCTTTCTGCTTTGCTAACCTTTATCTAAAAATATATATACACTATATGTGGTGTTTATCTGGATGATATAGGTATACCGAGGATGGAGAATTTCCGACTATAAACTCCAGTTTCAGGCAAAAAGCTTAAACTAACCAGTCTGACCCACATTGTGATAATCTGCCATACTAGAATCTGGGCACCAAAAACTGCTTGTACTGACCAGGAAAAAGTGTTTTATCTGCATAAGCTGTGCGAGTTTTGTTTATCTCGCAAATTCTAGACTTATCCCTCATGAATTCTTTTTTTAATACTATACTTTTTATTACAAAAAAAATGTATGGAGCAGTTTCGGGCATTCGCTGTCGCCCCTGTACGATTATGGAACGCATCAACCTAACCTCATATGTCAAACGTGATAAGCTTGAAAATCATACCTTTAAAATGATTTTCGAAAATAAATACACACTCTACCTTAAGTTATGTCTTTCTAGTGAACAAATTTAAAAAAACTCAAAATCCTAGTTGAGTTTTGTCTTATTTATTGATATTTTTGTTGTTTTTATTCTCCATATCTTGAAAATGCATGCATTAAATTTTTATATATATACCTAGAATTATCCCCTTTTACATTTCCATAATTTCATATAATTTTTAATGAAAGTTTTTAACTCATTTTTAAAGAGAATATAAATTTTATCTTGCTTATTTCACACTTTTCTATAAGAATTTGACATACGCGGTGTGCTAATTTCAAAATACAATTAATAAATTAATAAATAAAAGCAGTTACTGATTACAAAAAAATGTAAAGTAAGAAAAAACATATCATTTTCCTCAAAAATGAGTTTAAACATTTTCATTATAATATTTAAAATTATGGTAATATAAAAGTGCATAATTTTATATGTAATATTTGAGTACTATAAGCTGCGCACGCTTAGCCGGCCAGCAGGGGTTTTAGGTAAATAAACATAGGTTTACAAAAATGTGGATCTATTTTTTTGGTTTGGTTTACAAGCACAATATGTATTGTCTTTCGCGTAAACATATATTATACAAAATTTGGGTCTGTGTTTTCAGTACAATATTCTGCTATCTTTTTTAGAAACATAGGTAGAGTCACAAATGTGGGTAGATGTTTTTAGCGCGGCAAAAAAAGTAATATGGCATACGGGGTAATGTGGCACATAGAGTCTATTTTTTTTAATTAGCGTAGTATATTTGGAGTAATATGGAAGACGGGAGATCTAGCGCATGGAACAGTATGGCACGTGGTATAATGTGGGACATATGGTAAGTTGGCACACAGAGTCTATGTTTTGGCCAAGGAAGTATACATTTATAACAATATTCTACTATATTTTCCAAAAGCATATGCACAATTGAATCTATGTTTTTTGTCAGAGTATTTTATCAGGTAAAACATTGTACTGTCTTTCCCAAAAACATGCGTATAAATTGGTTCTATTTTTTTTTGGTTACGTCAGTATATTTAGTACAACATTAAAAAATATTTTTTAAAAACATACTCTATTCGTGAAACAATGGCAGCAGCTCGATATTTTTATAATGTATCGAGAGAAAAATTTTTTGCATGCATTTTCAAGGGACTGGGAACATAAAAACAACAAAGAATCCGATTTTGAATTTTTTTCTTGAAAAATTCGTTGTCTGAGAAGGTAAAACTTAGGCTAGTGTGCGTATTCAGTTTCGAAACTAGCTTTTTTTAATTATCCTCTTATACATATATTTAGGTATTTCGAACTGAACGATGTAAAAGCTAAACCTTTAGAATTACAAAATTTCAAATTGAAAGTTGTTAAAATGAATAATGTTATTCAGATTTATTTAAAATTGTACATTTTTAAATTCTAAATTCTTATGTACATTGAACGATTTTAAATGCGAAACCTCTAATCTTTTTAAAATGTTTAATTGGTTGAAATTAATTACTTTAAAATTACAAGCAATTTCAAATTAAAGGGCCTACAATTTTTCAAATTTTAAATACTAGCTTTAAAATTCATTAAATTTGCAAGATAATTAAAACTCAATTTCCCAAAGTTTTAAACTACGAACATTTTTAATTTGACATACTGCAAACAATATAATTTTGAATTTAAAGCGTGAAAGATTAATTTTAAAAAATATATTATATAGCGTAAAAGTGACTAATTTCAACAGTTTTTAGTGACGAATATATTTTACATAAAGAACGCATAACACATTGATACAACAAAAATCGGTGTGATATCATTTCTTCCGCACAAAAAACTCGTATTCCGATATAAATATTCTTTTTAGGCAATATTACTTAAGACTTAAAATAATCTCTTTATATTTCATTCTGAAATATATAAATAAAATAAAAAGACTTTTTTCATCCTTGATTCATATATTCTTTGAGTAAAATCTGCTTCCCTTGGAAAAGTAAAGTATTGAATAACTTATTATCTTAAGAAGAGAGTCTCTGAGAATAGTTGAGAGCTTGACTTGCTTTTTCTTAAATAATGTATGCTCAGACTGTGAACGCGTATTACCACTACATTTTGTACGGTAATCCGATTATAGAAAATTCAGGAAGTCCCATTCTAGTCGTTTTTAGTCGAGCTCGACACCATTTTGCATAGCTGGGTCAAATCAACCTGCTTGACAATCAAACCGGAAACTCACGTCTATCCGAAATGCACTTCGAGCCAAAGGACGTATGAATTATTCATATGAGTTATAACATTCTCTTTGTAATTTGCACATTGACGGTTATCTCATTTCTAATGTCTTTTATCACGTAATCAATGTGAATTGCGCAGGTGTTACTTAAATTTTAGATCGAATTTCTAAATTTATAACTGCGCAAATTTTATTATACTTAATTATACTTACTTATTATACTTAAAATTGAAACAATTCATAACTAAATATTCCTAAATGAATATAATTTTTATAATTTAAACAAAACAAATTGAACGGTGGAAAATTTTTAATTTAAACAATTGGATATCATAACCCCGAAGTCAAGGAAATTGAACCTCGATATAAAAAAATGTAACAATTAAACTTTAACATTTAATCGAGATTCTTGAATATAATATAAATTAAGTCTTTTAATACTGAATTGAAAAATACTATTGTATTGATTGAATACGTCGGAATCTGCACAAAGCAAATTTTGGATAGACTATTCCTTTTCTTAAAAAATTGTAGTCACGAGATCTCGCATATATTTTGGTTGAAAAACTGATTGGTTGCAGCACTGCGTAAACAGTATAATAAATGTAGAAGATTTTAAAACAAAATTTTGCAATTTTGCAAGATAACAAAATTTCAGAAAAAAATGGAGAAAGTTTAAGAGATATTTATATATGTTGAAAAAATAAAAAAATAATTTAAAACTTGTAAAAATGCAAATTTTTGTTGTAATGTGGATTTTTGAAGATTTTGAAAAATTAGGATTGACATAATTATGTTTCTCTTTCTATATGAAGTACACTTCGTGTTTAAAAGAGGGCAGAAATATCTTGATACTATAACGCAAGAGTATAGAGTTTAATGAATCTGGTGAATGTTCTGTCTGGCAAACTCAATTCTATATTTCATTCTTTAGAATCTGCATACTATAGTTTATTTTCCTTCGAGTCGCGAAACGTAATTTTTTCACTTCATTTCAACTTCCATTTTCAGTTCATTGCCAGATTCACCTCTCTTTTTTTCTGAAGAGAAACAATTAAAGGGAGGTAAATCTAACAGTGAAGTGGGTGTGATAGCGAAGTAAAAAAGTTACGTAATCAACCCAAAGTCGGGGCCAAAGTCGGTACCCCTCACTTCGTTTGATCGGCACTCGCTAAAAAAAATCTCCGAATTATTTTATAAAAAGAATCTAAAAGCCTAGAGTCTTCCGAACCCAACTATATGGTCAATATTATCCTAAAAAAATGTATTAATAGTTAGAGGGCAAAACATCCCAAAAAACAGGGGTTTTCGGCCTCCTTTTTAAAGCGGCGACTTTCACGACGTTTGTGATGCAAGTTCAGTTTAATAATTAAATTTATGATAAAATATCTCTTTCGTAAGAAATATTTTGAATAGTTCTGAACTTGATCATTCTTGGCACGCGGAAGGTACAGCAGGACAAGTGATAGAAAATAGTATCGTTTCGATAACAATATAGTATAGTCCGGGAGCTGGGTATGATCCCGTGTGCATTAAAGTGCTAAAAGGTAAAAACCAGTTAATCTTATGTATTTTAATCCGCTGAATCCAATGGTACCGGTTAATTTCACGAGAAGTGCCTAGGTTTTGTCTAAAACGCAATTGTTTAAACAATTACGATAATTGACTTTTTTTGTACCGGACAATTTTTTTTAGATAATATGGACTATTTCAAGCATAAAAGGTCTCTTGTGATTTTTTCGTGAAATGCATATTTAAAAAGTTATAAATTTTTTAAGATCAAAAACTGACGTTTTTTCCGAACTTTGAGTGTTAATAATTTTCAAGCTATTAAATATTTAAAAAAAATTAAACCATCAATTTGTTCTTTAAGAATTCCTCTACCTATTAATCGTATGCAATATTAAATTAACCAGTCGGAAGCATGTGTTATCGCAATTTGCAAGTAGCGCATTTTGCGCGCGGCAGCGTGCGCGCGACGCGCCAGGCGCCTTCGAGCTCGCTCGTCGAGTATGCACTCTACTTTTCAGGAACTCTACTTTTTGGCATTTTTCAGTCAATAAATCGTTTCTTACCAAAAAATTATTTAAACTATCAACTGTAACGCCATTATTGTACAAGTTTATGCTTTCTATTACTGTGGACGCCGAATTTAAAACAGACATCAATATTTATAAAATTGTAATGTATGTTACCTGATAATTAAATTTATTTATTATTGTATATTATATTTTGTTATGCAATATGCTATATAACACTATAAGATTGTATTTGAATTTTCAAACGTTTTCGCGGGAACCTTCATTTTAACCATATTGATAAGAACGTACTAGTTTACATTTTTTCGACTATGTTGTTTGATGCGTGTCTGAGCACGCTGTCTGTAACACCGTGGACATCGAGCGAATTGGCACGTCGGATACAACTCGAGATTTACCTGTGCATAAATTAGCAAATAGAATGGGACCAAATAAATGCCAAACAATCATTGCTGCTCATCATTTGACTGGCTCCCATTATACTAGTAAAGTAGGAAGTAAACCTGGTGCAATCCGAGCTGAACCCGAAAAATATCTACTCAATTTTGGACGAGGTAGGTCATCTGATAAAATATCAAAATATAACTTTTATATTATATAAATATTGATTCAAAACTTTTTGCAGTATCGTCAAATGATTATCTAAACAACGGTCCAGGGATTGTTGAAGAATACTTACTAACAGCATACGAAAAAAAAACTGAATTGAAGAATTTTAATGAGCTTCGTTACCAAATTTACCACTGGAGTACTAAGACTTGTTTGTGATCTAGAAAAATTGCCACCAACGTCAGCATCCATTGTTTTGCACATTGCTCGAGCATTTTATGTAACTTATCAGCAAGTTAATTGTTTGAACAGACATGCAGACAAATTAGATCCATTGTTATATGAATATGATATGCAGGACAATTTGTTGGTACCAAAAAAAGTTTACATATTATTACCACCTTTAAATGAATTTGTCCTAAATTGTCGCTGTACAGCTTGCACTCGAACAACATCATGTTGCTGTTTAGAAGCAAAAATAAAATGTTTATCATTCTGTTTGTGTCAGAAAAATGATACTTGTAAAAATAAGTTTAATGAACCTAAAGAACAGAAATAAGCAGAAAAATATTTATTTATTGTATTATGTACTGTGTATGATATTTTGTTATTATTAAAGCAATATTTATTTATAGCAAATTAATTAACAATTTAAATAACTTTTTGGTAAGAAATGTGTGAGTGAGCTCGAAGGCGCCTGGCGCGCCGCGCGCACGCTGCCGCGCGCAAAAAGCGTTACTTGTAAATTGCGATAACACATGCTTCCGACTGGTTAATCTAATATTGCATAGAATTAATAGGTAGAGTAATTCTTAAAGAACAAATTGGTGGTTTAATTTTTTTTAAATATTTAATAGCTTGAAAATTATTAACACTCAAAGTTCGGACAAAGCGTAAATTTTTTATCTTCAAAAATTTATAACTTTTTAAATATGCATTTTACGAAAAAATCATGTAAGACCTTTTATGCTTAAAATAGTCCATATTATCTAAAAAAAATTGTCCGGTACAAAAAACGTCCATTATCGTAATTGTTTAAACAATTGCGTTTTAAACAAAACCTAGGTACTTCTCGTGAAATTAACCGGTACCATTGGATTCAGCGGATTAATATACATAAGATTAACTGGTTTTTACCTTTTAGCTCTTTAATGCACACGAGATCATACCCAGCTCCCGGACTAGTAGCTCCAGGAGCATATCGACTCCGTTCAACAGATGTGAGTGAAGGAAGCAGGGCCATTGCCAGCGCTATGTGAATTGTATATCTAAGACGTTGAGGCGCTGCTTCCTTCACTCTCATCTATTGAAGAATAGATTTGCTTTTGGAGTTACTATTGTCATTGAAAGGATACATTTATTCTACCACTTATCCTGTTGTGCCTTTAATGTGCAAATACTGCTGATTAGGTTCATAAATATTCGAAATTATATTTCTTGCCTATGATGGCGAATTAAAATCAAAAGAAATGAGTGGCCCCGACTTGACAGACAGAAAATTCGCCAGGTACAATAAAAAGCTATTATCTTGCGTTCTAGTATCACGTTGGTCTGACTCAATGAAATTTGTGCTTTTTTTTAGACATTGCAATTTCATTATTTGTTGATTTATAATATAATTGAAAACAGGCAATTACAACCCTTGATCATCATTATTGAGGCACTAAAGCTCTGTTCTCAATTATAATACAAATTAAGAATTAATCAAATTAAATCATTTAAACAAAGTACAAATTTTAATTTGCCAGGCAGACGTTTGCTGATACATTTTCTGCCGCTTCTCAAAAAAAGTTTTATTTTTTTTTTAGTTTCAGCAACAATACACGCGAAACAGCAATTTATGATGTCATAGAATACCATTTGCTCTTAATTGGAAAACATGCCTCGTTGAAAAAGCAGCACTAATGGAGGGAAACGTTGATCATATGTTGAATTAAAGATCAGAGAGTACAATTTTATGAATGTATGAATGAGTGCGGGATATTTCATGAAATATTTCTTCATTCACCCTAATCTATTTTTAATTAATCATTTCCTAATCTGCTAGTATTTATTATATTCAAAATTATTACTAACCCATAACTACACGCTAAGTGGTACTCCGTACCTCATTTTCGTAACTTCTGGTAATGCGCGGCTAATATTCATTGGTTGACTCTGATTGCTTCCGGGATTCGTTATTCAGACCATTCCAACAGATAGTGTACGTGTTTCTGGTCGCTCAAGTCACATTTTGTGGTACTCAAACCCCATTTTTTAACCAAATATGGTATCTATAATGTATTTTATGGCGCTGAATACGAATATAACATTAGCTTTTCCCAGCAGGTCAGGGTTTTCCCTCAGGCGCGGAAAATTTCCTAGAAAATTAGCTTTTTTTGGTATGAAATTACCCTTGCTATTGAAATCGTCTGGAAACACGTTAGGCATGATATCTTTATGTGTTTTGGTGCACCGAATATGAATCTGACATTAGTTTTCAACAAGCATGTCAGGGTTTTTCCCTAGGCACGGAAATTTTCTAGAAAATCAGCTTTTTCGGATATGAAATTACACTTGGTATTAAATTCATCCGGAAAGATGAATTAAATTCCCAGGGTAATTCCTTATACGGACTTCTTGCTTTTCTAGGAATATTTCCGCGTCTAGGGTAAACCCTGAAGTGCTTATTGAAAACTTATGTCAGATTCGTATTCAGCACATCAAAATACATAAAAATATTATGCTCTGGTCTGTTTCGAGACGATTTCAAGACGAAAGGTAGTTTCATAACCAAAAAAGCTGATTTTCTAGGAAATTTGTCCGCATCTAGGGAGACACTCTGACGTACTAGGGAAAAACTTATGTCAGATTCGTATTCAGCACCCCAAACTACTTATAAATACCATACACCGATCTAACTTTTTTTTGTGGGCCTGTGTTATTATTACAAACGAAAGTGCGGTACGAAGTACCGCTAACGTGTACTAATAGTATAGCTATCATAGCGTGTATCAGTAGGTTAATTGTTTCATATTGTTAATAAATTTTTTTTCGGAAGACACGAGATGATGCAATCGAGACACTTTGTTCAAGGTTTAATTTTATTTACGAGCAAAAATCTATGGAATCATAAAGTGTGTTGTATCACGCGACTTAAGTATCAAACGCCATAAATCCTTCGTCAGATTCCGAAACAAAGTGAGAAATATTATAAAGTGAGAATTATTGCTTCACCGGGAAAAAGTGTGTGAAAATAAACGATATTTATTGCCGGATTGCTGCAAGTTATAACCACTTGATAGAGCACGGAATTTGATTAACCTCGAAACAGAGCGACCCTCAAATGCACACCGTAAAATTGCCATTTTGTACTTTTCACAATAGATATAAATTGATGTACTTTTAACAGCAAAACAAGGTGAATGTTGAAACTTTTCAGTACAAAAATGGTCGGTGATGTTTAGGTATAAACGTCCGTTAAAACTTTTGGTGAATTTTGGCGCTGGATGATGCCAATAGTTCGAACATTGACAGCACCGCTGAGTCTTTTTACGCTAAAGTTAAAATTTGGTTAAAAGGTGATTTCAAAACCTTCGGGAAACGATTTTATTTTTAATATCTGTCGCCAATAATGTTGGCACTCGATTTTTAATGTGAATGTTGAAACTATTGACTATATAAATAGTGGATGCTATACAAATTTTTAAAAACCTCTTCTTGTCGTTGTCAATGGTCATACTATTGACATCATTGATCGCTAAAAGCAGTTAATTTCAATGTTTTTGACTACCAAATATTTTTATAATGTCAAAAGTTGTACTTTTGACAACAACAAAATTCGTTTATTGAACCTTTTGACAATCATATTTTATGTTTAATTATGTCAATCGATGCACTATTGACGCCGGATGATGTGAAAGGTCGGAATATTCACATTTGTTGTAAAAAGTACAAAATGTCAATTGTCCGGTGTGCATGTGTTGCATCCCCTCAGGGCAAGGCATTCCACGAATGGTTCTTTTATTCTTTTCATGAATTATATCCGAAAAAGTCGTAAAATGTTGATTTATAATCGAAATTTTTCTGTTGTCATTTTTTACTCACCGTCTTTTCGATTTTATTGGCAGCATTCTCCACCAAATCTTCCGCAGTTTTGGCTACTGCGCCGATTGCTCCTTCCTTTCTCGACATGTGGCCGCGGAATGAGGCTTGTATTTTAGTAGCTGCGTCGGAGAGCTCTGCAAAAATTAAAAAAAAGCATTTCATAACCTAAAATCATGCAAATATTAATCAAATTCTGGATCTAATAATTGTTAATTATATATTTTGTAGTAGTAGAGTTTTGGAAACTGGAACTTTTTTTCCTAATTCAATTGTTTGCATGAAAATGTTATGTTCACAAAATATAAAATGATATCCTATTTAGTATGCATTGCTTTCTGACAAATTGAATTGCTCGCTTTCATCACATAATTTCAGATTTGCTCGTCTCTTGTTCTGGCCTTTCGAAGATTTGGAGCGAACCTTTCGGACAATCCCTTCTCTTAATTAAATTTTCGAGAACAAAAGGTATAATTTTCGTCAACAAGTATTTGCATTGGCTACCGAATCCTCTATCTAATAACTAAATAGTAACTATTACGAGTCTATTATTTGTTTTTCTTGTACTTACTAGTAACACAATTTATCCACACCAATCGATCGAATATTATAAACAGAGGCGACACGGCGTCGCCAAAACTGAGAGTAATTCCAACATACATAAAGAGTAAAGAAAAAATACGTATTTAAATTCTTGTTGAGCAGTCACAAGGACGAGAAGGTTTGAAAAATAATTTAAATAAAGATATTTTTGTGTTTCATTCTTATAATTTAGAAAACAGGATTGAATTTTTCAAGAAATTTAGTAATATTTACCGATTATAAATTGTACATTTTTTCTAAAAACTCCGAAGATTAAATTTGTAAATTCACTTTTACTTGACGCAGAAATTTACTACACATTTTAGTAATTATTTTTGACACTATTTTTTCTACGTATTTTGAAAAAAATAAAATAAAATTGTCATGTGTGGTTAACTAGAAAACCATACCTAAGTCGCTGAATCCGAATCTGGTGTCCGATTTGATCCATCACGTCAGGATTTAGAGAAAATGAGCCTTTATTTTTGTCCTTAACAAATGGCGAAAAAGGTTAATTTTCAAAAAAAGACTGACGTGATGAAGAAAATCTGACATCAGATTCGAATTCAGCCACTCGGAAAACATCTATAGGTATGGTGATCTAGTTCACCGCACATGACACTTTTTTGTCTCTTTTGCGTACTAAAATTTTTTCCATTTTTGAATTAACACCTTTAAGAATAATTTATTTTAATTATTGTTTTAAAAAGTAATTTTTTGGGAGAGGCGAATGATTTTTCAATGAAAGATGTAACCGAATTTTCGTAACATTTGAAGATGTTATAAAATTAAAATTTTCAATATTTGTAATTTGGAATCATGGAACCTATGGTTATAATGATATACATATCTTTTCAATTGAAAAATAGAAGTGTACTTATTTATTTCATGGTACTTACAAATTTTATAGTTTTGCTGAATAATTATTATTATTCTTGAATGAAAGATGAACTTGTAAAAAGTTGCATATAAATTGTCCATTTTGTAAATGGCTGGTGTTTATTCCTAATTAAAGTCGAATAGCACAGTGAAATGAGGCTTATATGAAAGCGATTAAAATCGGCTCATCTATATCCCAGAAGCAGCAGATTAGTAGAGAAAACAGATACAACAGAAAATGGGAACGAGAAATCTGTTTTGTGTTGCGAGCTACGGGAAATCGATATTCAATTACTCCGTGTCCACGTCAAATGATCAGATTCTTTCCCTCTGTATCGACCCTTCCCACGTCTCCTTTTCAAATTGACAGGAATCCGTTAAAGCATTAAGATGTTTTTAAAGTAAATTATTTTTAGAACAAAAATATTTATCTTAACCAATAAACTTGAACAAGTCCACTCGATTTTGATTAAAGGAATACGATAGGATGCCAGCTTCATGCGATTTGAAAATTACTGATTTACTGAAAATTTTATTTTATTTTCGATTAACAGAAATTCACTTTGCTTTTAAATTAATTTTTTAGTCGCAAATAATAATTGGTTCAAATGTAAATTTAATTGATACTTTTAACGAAATTTTCGTTACAAACGTTCATTTAAAGTAACTATACATTTTCTAGTTAACTCTTGCCTGAAATTTTCATTTTAAACGAATTTTAAGACAAAGACGGTGATTAGACCAATTTTATAAAGTTCTGCCAAGACGAAACCATCATTTATTGAACCGTTACGTTGGTACCCTTATCACGGAATCACATGAACAAAGGGAACGCATTACTGAGGAAGTAATTTGCATTCCCGTTTTCATTACGCCAGATGGAAGGTAGATTTTTGCCCCAAGGTTATCTGAGGTTCACTGGAGCAACTGAAAATCGTCCCAGACAATTCTCTTTAGAACTCAAAAAATAGATAAATAAGAAACTACTTTTGGAAAGTTTCTTATCTAAATATCAATTTTAGTTCGGATATATATCCATACAAAATATTATTCACCAAAAAATAATCAGACATAATATTTTTTATTTATGTATTGTAATGTCCCAAAATTATAGATAGATACCATTAATTACTAAATAATTAGTTGAGGGAATGTGATTTCCAATTAACACGTTAAAATTTGTACCATAAATGATAATACAAAATTCCTATTGATACAAGCTATTAGTAAAATAATTATTGTATCAGTCTGCAATTTTGGGCAGGAATCGAAACCTTTTAATATTGATTTTTAAATGTTTATAATTAGAAAATTCTTAAGAGTAGTTCTTTCGTTGATTATGATTGACAATCGAACAAAATTTCAATGCTTATTTAACGTCATATCATTTGGTTATTTTGCACATAAAAAAATAAGTTGCTTCATATTAATTATCTTCAATATATTATTCTACTTGCCGTTAGAGGTATTAAGTAACAAGTTATTTAAGGAAATTTGTCATCAATATGAAAAATAAAAAGCTGTCGATTTCGGGGTTATGAAAGTTCTTGCAATAGTTTAAAGACTTGTACCAATTGGCAATTTATAATTTTTTAAATTGTAAATTAAGTCTTTTAAATTAAGTTGATTTTTATTATACTTTTCAATAACTTTTTTGTAGCAAATTCTAAACAAATTTTCCTTCAGACGATCTATGGAAAACCATAACACAATGAAGATTATATTTTATATTTATTACTAGATATTATAATAATGTTATTAATATTTGTTATTACTATAATATAACGTAGGAATTTCATAAATAATTAAACGACTATATTATAAAACTTAAATTCATGGGATATCTATATACATATATAAAGCAGAATCTCCTACCAGCGTCTGTCCGTTTTTTGCCTCCAAAAGAAAAAAAACCTATATTCAAACCACGACCCTGCCGTTTTATATTCGCCCCATATAGTGACCACTGCGGAACGTAGAAAAATAATACTTGGAATCTGGGGAAAAATCTGCTTCCTATTTAAATTCTGAATTTTTAGAAAACGATTATTTAGGAGGAAAGAGACAGGGATTTGAAAGTTGAGGAATAAGAAGACCCCTATGCTGGAAGTTTTTCTTTCAGTTCGATTTTTGTTGAGGATGACTTAAATTAAAGATATTCGCATGTAGAATTGAGATAAGAAATTAAATTTGCTATGTTACATTTTTCTTTTTTCGGTATCAATGGTTGAAAAATAATACAAATTTACTTGTGCAGACCCCTATACTGGAAGTTTTTTATTTAATCCGATTTTCCAGGCTGATTGCTTAAATTAAAGCTCTTGCTGTAAAGAATTGATATAAAAATTAAATTTTGGATGTGCATGTTCCTCTTTCTTATATTAGTGGTTAAATAATAAGAAGAATTAGAAAACTTTGGTTTCTTAGACCCCTTAGCTACAAGCTGTTTACGTATAACAAGTATATTTCAGTTCAATTTATGAAATTTTTTTCGTTTCGTTAAATTTGGTGTAACTGAAAAGATATGCTAGGATTTTCTAATGACCGGGCAACGCCGGTTACATTTTTGCTAGTAAAAAGAGAAAACATTGAAATCTCAAAAACTCCAATTTGTACTTCCAGACGCACAAGACTTATTATTATAATTTTTAATTAATCAAAAATTCATGTCACTTTGAAACATTTTACAATGTTTACTGGAGTTAAAAAAGCATATTTAAATGGTAAACAAAAGCTTATACTAGATTTTATATTTTTACATTTACTTGTCCCAGAGGTACTTGCTGTCCCAAATGTACCGACTCTCCTCTACATATGTACCCTTAACTTTTTTTACTGATTACATTCATTAAAATGCTAGTAAAAATGTAAAGATTGGAAGATTCATGAGCTTATCGCGACTTTTACGATGCTCGTAGAAACTTAATGGGTAATTAACACACCATAATAGTTATCATGAAAACTCATTTGCAATTAACTGAAAGCTTTGAACCTTGCCTGAGATAATCATTTTTTTCCATAACATTTTAATGTATTTTTTTGTAATAACGTTTAATTTTTTCATTACATATTTTAATCGCAGTATCTGCTGTATATATTACGAAATACATTGTTTTAGCTCCAAGATGGAAAACAACTATTTAACTTACTTTTTTACTGCTAATAGAGTATGGAGGGTGATTTTTGTTGACGAGGAAAAAAGAATAAGGAAAAAGTAGGTCGGTTCGGCTCTCGAAAAATCGTTTCTGTAACGATCGTTTACTGGTATAGTGAGGAATCTTTTTAAATTGCTGCGGAGAGTTTCTTTTAGAAAACTTACCCTTATCGTCTGAGCGAAACTCCTCCTGCAACTGTTCCAGGGTAGGTTCTGAATCTGATTTGGACTCCGACTGCTTCGTCGAGTTTTCCGTATCTTTCATACTCTTCCTGGCGTGATGGCCACGGAAAGCTGCTTGTATCCTTGTTGCAGCTACTTCTTCCTTGTCTGTCGCCTTGTCTTCTTCCTTTTGTTCCGTCTGTCTGCTCTCTTTTGAGGACACGTCACTTGTGCCGCTGTCGGTGGTCTTTGGGATATCTAAATCAACAAAAAGTCCCTTCGTCAAAAATCTCAACCATAATTATGCAACAAATATCCTTGGCGCCCTCCAACCAAAAATAGTAGTATAATATTTATTTAATATTATTTTTATTATAAAGGGCGTATTGAAAACAACAATTTTTGGCCTTTCAAAAACTTCATCACGCTATTTCTTCCACTTTTTTCGCTATTTTTACTTTTTCCTACCCTAGACTTATTCGTCACAGATCATCACACAGAGTTTGATACTCACCCCCCCCCCCCATTTTCGGGTGACGTCATAATTACGAAAACCACCCCTCTTTGAAGTCAAAATATTTTCTTCCATTTCATTTGATAAACGCCTTAAATAAAACAGACTTAACAGCCGAAAATGCTCTCAAAACAGGGGAAATAGAGTAACTTTTCACGAAAATAAGGGAATAAATTGTTTGAAATAAAATACATAAATAGGCACCACATTGAATTCAATATGAAAAGCTTAAGATTTGAAGTCGAAATATATTGCATTTCCAAAAAAATATTTGGATTTTCAACCAAAGAGTTGATTTTTAAAGCTAATAATATTTGAAGATAGTTAAATTTTCCAGCGAAAAGGAAGAATCTTCTATAAAAAGATGAATTTTTCACAAAACAGTTAAATTTTCAACAAAATAATTAAATTTTAAACAAAATAGTTGAATTTTCAACAAAAGAGTCACATTTTCTACCATAAAAGATGAAAAAAAATGTCAAAAAAATTCTTGAATTTTCAAACTATAAAGGTAAATTTTTTAGAAAGCAGTTAAATTTTCAACCAAAAAGTTAATTT
>CAKNWU010320454.1:0-14754 GCA_932072015.1 Andricus quercustozae
TCCGGGGCCATTGCCTGGTCGTCGCCTCGGTGGGTGGCACTGCGCGATACTGGTCACGTACCTGCATAATTCGTTGCATTGGGGAGTTAGCCCAATGCAACGTGGCTGACTGCAAGAGCCGGAGCTCTCGGGCGATGGGGTCGCCACATTGAACTGACTATTATTTTGGAATCGATTCATACTCATAGCTTGCAAAACAAAATTTTAACTTTCAGAAAGCTCAGTGAGTTAAAGCGATCAGATAAAGTTACAACAACATATTATGGACTTATATCAAAAGTTCGACACTCGGCGCATGTTAATAGTTGCTACAACTCATGCTTACATTTTTTGAATTTACAAAAACTTTTTTTTATATTGAAATTATCTGCAAAATCTATATATTAGAGTTTTATTAAATAAAAAATAACTATATAATTTTATTATTATTTATTTTTCATCAAAATAAACGATCTGTCTAGAAACTAGTCGATCCGGACGTTACATCCCAGTCTAGACACTGGGCAGTCAGTATATGGCGCGCCTGTGTCAACTCAAGGCGGACTAGACAGAAAAAGTACAGCGCTACGAAATTTCTACGCACGGGTACTTCCAACATCTTCAAACCATGATTAGACTGTAGAAACATCAACAAAACTAGAGCAACCGAGATTTTTTTGTATTAGGTTTTCAAGCAATCTGAAGAAGCAATGCTAATAAAAACTCTAGTCAATTTGATCATTGCAACCTAGCTAATGCGAAGCTATTTTTGAATAATGAGTGCCATTGTTATGGCAATTTGAATCTTAATATCAGTAAAAATAAATATGCTCTACCTTTTGTAATGTATACAAAATTTTGAACTAATTTCTATGGTAAAGAACCGCAACTATTGTCATTAAGAGGAGAATTCATAGAGTGTACGCCTCTAGTAGTTATTGATTATTCGAAGCTAACAGAATCATTGAAATATGGACCTATTGACGTTCGCTTGAAATTTGAAACCAGTGAAAATGTTCCCACTCAAACATTAGCATTAGCTATAGTTTCCATCAGTGATGATGCAGAACCTTTTTCTGTTTTGTTTCAATCTCCTTACGAATGGAGCTGCATCCGATCAAAGTATAGATGCATGAGTCGTTCGTTGGAACATCATTTTTATGGTATACCGTGGAACACTGGTGATGTGCCTCATACGTTTGTGAAAAAAATCTTGGAAAGTATTTTTAAAGATACTGGTAAAATTTACGTAAAAGGCTCGGAGAAGGAAGATTTGTTGAAAAAGTTTGTTACTCAAAAATCAACGCAAATTATATCGACATGCATGATATGGAATGTCCATCACTGAAAATATTATACCATGTGTTATCTACTCATGTATGTCCACGTCATTCAAGCGCAACAAAATTATATTGTGCACTTCGAAATATTATTTTCTGTAACGCAGGCATGATTTACTCGTATTATCAGCGTCTTTTCAGTTCTGAAAGTAGCCGTTTATAAACGACAGCAGAACTAAAAAGTGAATTCGCATGTGCGGCGTGGTGCGTAGTATAATAATAGTTCGCCGCGTATGCACCTTCGCCGTCGCTCCTGTACCATTATGAAACGTGTCAACCTAACATCAAATGTCATATGTGATAAACTTGTAAATCATACCTTTCTTACATTTAGTATCGTATGTACCAATCAGTGAAACGTCTTTTTATCCTCGCTTGTTTGCAAAACTCATGCTCGGACAAAGAAACAGTTACACTCCTAAGTACATAATTTACTATTATTCAAAAAATATTTTAAATTAATTTTTTTAATTAAAAAATGCATCTTTCACATATAAATCAAATCACATGTATTTGAATATAAAAAGCAGTTTTTATTTATAACCTGTACTTCTATTTCTAAGTGTTTTTCAGGTTATTAAATAAATCAATAAACATATTTATTTATTTAATCAAATAACGGACAATAGCCCAATTCCAATAACACTATAATATACTATTTTAGGTATAATCATTTAGTATATTTAATCTGATGCTTGAATAAAAGTCATCATACGATATTCCAAACACGCTATGGCCTCTATCGTGCCAGTCATTCGCTGTAATACATATTCGGTTTACAGGTGAATTAACGCGATAACTTTTCTTTGATTTTGCAATGTAAAAAGATGTCGTATTACGTAGCGATCTTCCAGGTGCATATGAATTAATGTTTTCAAGCAGTTCCTTACATGTTATACTTCCGGTTACAATTTTGTGTAAGAATAAGAGATCTTGCGCTTTTCGATTCGACTGTAGTGAACTGATATTTAAAGTAGCTGCAATTTCCGAATAATCGTGAGTTATACGTGGATTGGGAAGACCTAGTCTATTAGGAGCCCATATAAAAAATTTATGTTGAACTCTTTCTCACCTTTTAATATGTAACACCTGATGTGTACTCCATGCCGGAGAACAATACATTAAAATAGGTCTGACCAATGTGAAATATAACAAGCGCAGAGTAGAGATTTGCCTAAATTCTCTGGAGTGACGTTTGATGGAGCCATGTATTTTAAGAGTTTTTCCTACTATATGGTCATAATATGGCAAAAAAGGCAACTTATCGTCCATAATTATTCCAATGTCGCGCATTTCATGGACTATTTCAAGTTCTATCTCATCAATCTTATATTGATAATCAATGGGATACAATGCCCGTGAGAGTCTAAGTACTTTACATTTTTCTATATTCAAGGGCATACCATTATCCATACATCACAATTGTAAGGTATTAAGGTCGCTTATCATATTTCCTAGCAGAATTCACTCAACTTTACAAACTTTATTAATTCGAATATTCTCATACGCTTCATTTTTATATTCCCATGAAAGAGTGTCTGCCGAACCAGGAAGCAGCACTCGCTTATCATCATGCCAGCTGGAAGCAATCTTGTCTTGCTTAATCGAGTTCACCTCATGTTTTCGACTTCGGATTAGATGTTGAGTCCGAAAGAGGTTTTGGCAAGAAACTAGAGACTGCTTGTAATCCACAAATGTTATTGCCCTCAAAGTATAAGCTTTTACCCCTTTAGCTTTCCATTAATTTCATCTTTCATCAAATCTAATACTTGATTACTTAGAAGACGTATTCCGTAAACAGTATTTTGTGAATAATCTGAAGAATCGTGCGAATCACTTTTAATATAATCGTAGACGTTGGGAACTGTAAGATGATATAGTAAAAGGTCAGTGTCTGTACACAATAATTTTGAATTATTACCAAACGTTTTTTGAATATAATTATAGTGAAAATCATAAATTATGATTTTTGATACTTCAAGAACTGTGAATCCAGTATACATAAATTTGTTTATTGAACTTAATTCTCGTTTTATTAATTTCAATGAGAACCTTGTTTTCACCAAATATGATGCAACTATGCAAATTTGGAATGGAAATTAAATTTTTCACACCATACCGCCCCTCCCATTTTGTTAAAGGGCTCACATCTTTGTGCTTTCTAGCATTCTCATTGTTTTAACCACAACTAAATTAGTTAATAATTTATAAAAGTTTTTCTCAAACTCATTTAATGTTTTTTCCTACAATTTGTATTCAAGTCAATGTGATGTATATATGTATTTTTCTTCGGTAGCAAATTTAGCACTAATTTTGGAATTGTGTATTTTCTGATAGAAGGTATGAAAAGTTCTGGGCGGGCGTAAAAGTAAGTCTTTATGTAAGTCATGAAGTTGCTCGGGATACTCTAAGTCTACATCAAAAATATAACCTTTTGTTGAGTCATCAGGAATATTGTAAAACTTTGGTTCATTAGCAAAATTTCGGAACCATTTAAAATCTTGGTATGGTAAATATTCGCTCGTAGCTGCACCATATTAGTTATTAATATCAAAGTACATTATATAAGACTCTGTTTAGTAAAGATATCATTTCAACATCTGTAAGTAAATCGAGTTTAATTCCTGTATGTTTTAACATTGCATCAACAGTGAGTCCCGGTGCTGTGTAATAGTGTAATGGATCTAAATTGTACGTTAAAAAACAAGATTTTCTAAAATTTGGGAAAATATCAGCGAAGAATAAGACATCATCTGAAATATTGGAATCGTTTAAATTTGAATAAAAAGCCTCTTTTGGTGGTATTTGTCTTTCCTGCAGTTTTCCCCGGCTGTAAAGATAATTAGAACGGAAAATATCTTTTCTTGTTAATAAATTTAATTCATCTTCATTTTCACAATATTTTCTCGTAAATTCTGTCTCATCGACAGATGGGTGGCATGATGAAATTAAGACGACGGCCGGCCAAACCCTCGTGTGTCTTGAGGACACGAAGCGACCCAAGGATGACAGCTTTCTGCTTCAATCCCGCAAGTGCCTTGGCATATTTTTGGCACGCGGGAATGACTTTAAAGTTACGAACCAGTGATAGTTTCGCACCTCCGAGTGCACCGATTACAAGGACAAGTAATTTAACAGAATATTTTGGGTACAGCCATTGCAACTACCTTTTAAGGTCTTGATACCTCTCCTCATTTTCGTTCTCCTTGGCAGTTATGTTGTAGTCGACCGCAGCCGAGAATTCGATTAAGAGTATTGTACTATCGCTGGGAACTTCTTGACATAAAATACGGCATAAACTACGATATACTAAGGTCGAAATGGCACCGTCCTGGCATGCGAAAATGAAAGCTTCTTTACCTGAATGAAAAAAGCCTCATGATCTGAGAAAAGCAAACGTTTGATTCTTCGACAAGGACTGTTTTTCTACATTCCTCTGAAAATTTCCGTGCAGTTTCTTTTCGAGTATTAGCTGTTGGTGGAATTTTTAAACTTTTGTTTTCTTCACTTTGGCCTTCACAAGTTACTTTACTTACTTCTGATGTTAAAATGCTTGCCAAAGGTCTCAGCCGCCTGCTCCTCGGCTTTGTAAAGGAACGCTCGTTTGCCAATCATCTCGTGGTTCCGGATCGTTTTTAGGAGAGGATCTTTTCCATTTGCAGGATCTTTTCCAATCGCGGAACAGACGAATTTATATGCAAGCTTTTATGTATATGCATCATATTACATGTGGTGATGTCAAGGGCCGTAAGCTCGTTCTTCGTCGAGTGAACCACCCGAAACGAGTAGAGTAGAACGGGTACGGCAAGCATGTTAGTCGCAGATACCATGTTCAACGCCGAAAGATTTGAAGACCAAATCTGCCGAAGAATATGCCTGTATCTGCTTCGGAGATACTGTTTAACTGATATTACGTGCTGAATACGGATTTGAGGCACGCCCAGGTAAGTATAGTTCTCTTCAGTGTTAAGATGTTTATTGACAATTATATCTAAAAGCTGAGGGTCCTTGGGAACGCCAAAAATCTTTGCTTTCTTTAGACAAATTTTGGCACATTTATCCAATCCAAAATATATCCCAATCTCTCCTGTGTACTCCTTGACGATATTTATAGCAGTTTGAAGTTTGCTTTTACCAGAGTCATAGATCTTAAGGTCATCCATGTAAAATCCATGTAGCAATTGGATTTACCGCTAACCAAAATATGCCAAAAAAGAGTAATAAGAAATTAAAATAAATAAATACATAAAAACATTATCTTCTCAGCTCTTTTCAAGTTGAATGCCTCCTTATATATTAGACTATTGTATTTTGTTAAAGTTTCTCTAATATAAAGGATGCATTGCTCCCCACCAGACCATCCAATATTTTTTGTCGAAAAATCTCGCTTTTTCTTCCCTTTCTCAATAAGTCGAGAACAAGTCTCTTGCTGACTTAATTTCGCAATTACAATCGGAGGTCGGAACTGACCTAAAACATTTAATTTATATGGTCGCGTTCTAAAAATAGAAATAAGACCCTCTTTGGAGTAAAGAACCTCCAAAGCGGTTGCAATTTGGTTCATGACAGGTGAAAAGTCCTCCCCTTGGTTGAAAGGCAAACCATGAATTTTTACAACATTAGCTAGAGAAGCCTGCTACAAAAAATTGCATTTGCACTCAAAGTGCACCACCTGTGAAGTCAATTTATTTTCATCAACTGAAAGTTTCTTTGTGACTTCCTGAAGCTCTTGAATTTCCGTAACATTACTTGCAACAGTCGTTTCAACCGTAGTTATGGGTCGAGAGTTTAAAATTATATTATCGTTTATGCTGTTGATTGAGTTATCTAATTTACTCTGAAACTTTTGAAATAAATCAGTCATATGCTTAAGCCATGTCTCATGAACTTCCGTTACTAATTTGATTATGGCCGTTCGACGCCAAAATTGAGCACGCACCGCCAAACCCCTTCTTAAGGCTCTTTTTTACCTTGTCTCCTTCCTCCACGCATCCACTGTGCACTAAAATGCTACATTTTCTGCATGATAATAGTCCAGGGCCCCTCTCGTGATTGCAATACTGCAGATGGCATACGCCAACATAGTACGCGGACGAAATAGTTCACAAATTCGAGTTTTCTAACAAAAGCTGTTCAGACCACTTAGAAAATCCGGAACACAACTGCTTCTAGTTTATTTGTAACAAAAACAAGTCAAACAAGTCTTACCAGGAGAATTCTTCCTTGGATATAACTTCCAATAGGACATGCCTTCTTAAAGATCACTTCCCAAAGGAAATGCCCTCACAGGAAATCACTTTGCATCTTTGAAAAAATATGAGGAGCTTCGAGGCACCATTAGATATGTCTTCCCCGGACATTTAGTCCTAGTAAATCACTTCCCACCTCCAAAAAATATAAGATGCTTCAAGGCATCATTGAACAATTCTTCTGGGGACATGTCTTTCCAGGAAATCACTTCCCACACTTCGAAAAAAAGGAGTTACTGTAGGGCAACATTAGACAGGTCCTTCGGGACAGGTCTTCTCAGGATATCAATTTACACGTTTAAGAAAATATTAGTTGATCCAAGGCAATATTGGATAGGTCTTCGACAGATGCCGCGAAGTATTTTGTCATTTTTGAAGGTGAGAAGTGATTTCCTTGGAAAAAAGTGAAAAGTTATTTTCTGGGAAGCCTTCTCCTGGGAAAACATGTCCCGGGAAGACCTTTCGAAAGATGCTTCGAAGCATCTCCTTTTTTTTTGAAGGTGGGAAGTGATTTCCTGGGATGACTTATCCCGGGAAAACCTGTCCAATGTTGCCTGGCAGCAACTCCTATTTTTTATAGGTCTGGAAGTGATTTCCTATAAAGACTTTTCCCAGGAAGACCTCTCCAATGGTGCCTTGAATCATCTTCTATTTTGTTGAAGTTGAGGAATGATTTCCTAGGTAGACTAGCCCCGACTTGTTCAAAGGTGCCTCGAAGCATCTTATATTTTATTGAAAGTGGAAACTGATCTCCTGGGGAGCTTGTCCCGGGTAGGCCTGTCAAATGTTTCCTCGAAGCATGTTATATTTATTTGAAACTGAGAAATTATTTCCTGTGAAATTCCCACTGGAGTAACATGTCCTGGGAAGACCTTTACAAAAATTTCCTCGAAGCATCTCCAATTTTATCAAGGTGCCAGGTGATTTCCTGTGAAGACATGTCATGAGAAGTCCTGTCTAATGATGCCTGGAATCATCTTATATATTTTTGGGAATGGGAAATAATTTTCTTGGGATGACATGTCCCGGGAAGACTTATCCAATGTTGCTTTGAAGCATCTCATGTTTTTATGGAAGTGTGATGTGATTGCCTGGAAAGACTTGTCCCGGGAAAACTATTTAATGGTGCCTCGAAGCATCAGATGCTTTAATGGAAGTGGAAGTGATTTCCTGGAAAGACATGTCTTAGGAAGACTATTCCAATGGTGCCTGGAAGCTTTTCATGTTTTTTTTAAAGTGGGAAGTGATTTCCTGTGAAGTCTTTTACTAGAAATACCTGTCTAATGGTGCCTCGAAAAATCATCTAATTTTTTTAAGGTTTGATGTTATTTACTGCGAAGTCTTGTCCCGTGAAGGCTTGTGCAAAGATGCCTCGAAGCATATTATATTACATTGGAAGTGGAAAGTGATCTCCTGGGGAGACATGTCTAGGAAAGACAAGCACAATTATGCTTGGAAGCATCTTATGTGTTTTTGAAGTGGGAAATGATTTATTTGGGATGACCTGTCCCGGCAAGACTCTTAAAATGGTGCTTTAAAGCATCTTATATTTTTTTTTACAGTGGAGAGCGATTTCCTGTGAAGACTTGCCCTGTGAGATCCTAAATTATGGCACCTTGAAGCATTTCATTTTTTTTAAGGTGGGAAGTGATTTCCTGCGAAGACTTGTCCGGGGAAGACCTATCCAATAGTGCCTTGCAGCGTCTGATTTTTGTTGAAAATGGGAAGTGATTTCCTAGGCAGAAATTACCCGAAAAGTCACATTCAATGGTGCTTCGAAGTATCTCCTATTTTTTAAGGTTGGGAAGTGATTTCCTGTTAGACTTCTCGCGTCTGAATGTATATATGGGGGAGATGTCTAATAGTGCCTTCAATAGTTCGCCTTTAAAAGGGGGACTTTAACTTTCTTTCGCGAAAATATATTTCCTGGTAGGGCATTTCCTTTGGGAAGTGATGTCCTGGGTAAACATGTCCTTTAGGAAGGGATGTCCTGGGAAGACTTATTCGGTGTAAATGTCACGGCCTTGGCGATTAAAGCTGTGCTCTATAGGTATATATACTGTTGACATATCGGTACTTAGGTCTACCACACTATTTATGCCCTCATCTCAAGTGCTCAGAGTTCTTTCGTTTAGATCAGCGTGCGACATATAGCATTGTAATAATAACCTCATTTGATATTGATCTCACTACGGCACCGTTTTCGACTTTATAGGAGTGACGTTTTATTAAATTAAAATCTTGAGCGCTTAGCGTTTAGCAGTATCAGGATGCACGCAACATATATCATTATCAAACTTGCATTTGTTAGTGATCTCACTCGACCGTCGTCTCTGCCCTTCCAGCATATATAGGGATTCACTGTTTTACGGATTGCGAGCGTTTAACGCCGTACATCTCACCCGGTGAGGAAGGGAAAAATCTGGGGAAGGGGGTGTAGATTTTTAGATTGATCTAGAATTCCCGTGTTATTCATTTAAATAATACGTTCGTTCCGCAACACTACTTTGACCCAGGTTGCTTATCAATCTCTCTAGCGGTCACCTCAAGTGAAAAGCCTCACAAAAATATAATGTGCGGTGTGGGATCCTTTTCATTGATAATAACGTTTGCAAGCAAATTTTCTTTGCTACCAAGACCTGGAGAAATCTTTTCCAACATAAAGTGTATTAAAAAATTTATTTCACAACGAAAAATAACTTTCGAATTATTGTGGCCTACTTGGGATAATTTCACCTATAATAAGAATTCAAATTCGAATAAAAAAATACTGACAAGCAGAAAATTCCAACCAATGCAGATTTTGATTTTGATCAATCAATATTATAATAGTATATAGGTCGATTTTTTGGCTCCGCACAATTTTTTTGCGTGTCTGCGTATTTTTAGAAGCGAATATATTTCCTCAGACCCACGTTTTAATTTTGTAATAAACCAATTTATACGGTCTTCTCCCCTATACTCTTTAACGTCAGAGAGAGAATAATTAACATTGCAATGTTTATAAAAATCTATCCTTGTTGGGGCATGTTTATGGCAATTGGTTGATTTTACATCTGAATTTTTTTATTAAACACTGTATCAGCGTAAATTGCCACCGAGACTTTTTTCTTTAAATCTATCATTTTTTAATTTTGATATGTTTTTCTTTTCAGTTGGTGGTATGGCTCAGCATTTATTCATATTCTCGCTGTTAACTCTATGCTTATTAAAAGGTTTCTCTAATTTTACATGACATAAACATCTGTCAAACGAAAATGCATGATGATCATTTCTCGAAAATTGAAATCTTAGTAGGTGATCTTTAGATCTTTAATCCAAGCAAAATGGTAGACAATCTTACATTCAATAATATTCATTTCAGTATCAGAAATGTTTTCCTCATCATCTAAATCAATTTCTGTATTTTCAACCAGAAGAAAGTAAATTCTGGACTTAGTGTTGCCATTACCGACCAGAAAAAACAAAAAACATCATTATTCTGGATATTAACGACTGCTCTTTTATCTCCTACAAATTTTGGTAATCGTACGTAAGTTGACAAGCCAGCATCTGAAAATGATGTATATTTATTGAAATCCACATTTTAATATATAATTTCTTTGAATTTCCAATTAGACTTTCTTCGTTGAAACTCTTCCAGTTTGAATAATTTTTTCTCTCTTCCGTCAGTGTCAAACATTGAAAAAAAAGGATTACTTGTACCAAGCGAATTTTACTTGGCTAAAGTAAGTGAAAGTCTGGATTATTTTAAAAGAAATATGTATTTTTGCCACGGATGAGAATGAATATTTCTTCGATCTGAAGAAATGTGAATTGATGGAAAGAATATTTGAAGTAAAAAATATTCCTCGGATTCAGAAAAATATTTTTTTGGCCTAAACCATGCGCAAGTGCAATAAAGTAGTTCGTACTTCAATTACAGTACGCATTTTCCTAAATAAACGACTTGATTCTTTCAGCTTAAATTATAATTAACATTGCTATTATTATACATATTTAAATTAAATAATTCAAAAAATTTTTAATCTTGATGAAGGTTAAACAGAAAAATTCAATGAAAAATCCACCCATGGCAGGAATCGAACTTAAGATCGTCGAACAAGAGTCCAGATCGATTATCACGACGCTGCCGTAACATGAAAACTCTAGGGCGGAAACCTATATTTAACCCTTGACCATAAATGCCAAAGAAATATTTCTTGCAATCGAAAACATGGATATTGAATTTATCAACATATTTCTTTTATATTAATCCAGTGAAGGCCTTTTCCGGTTTCTTGATGTTTTTATATAAAGATTTCCGAGATGCTTCGACTCGGATCAGAGTCGTTTTCAAGGCGTAGTTCTGTAAAGGATACAATATATTGTGAAACATTTTGTTAAAAAGTTTTGACTAGAAATAGAGTTAAAGTAATACAATTAAGTATATTCATTGTGCTTACCTTATTATTAGTTAACAGATATTAAAAAAGTTTCATGGAATATTGTACATAGTACAATGGAAAGAAGAAAGAATCAACGTAGATTCCTATATCCTGGCCAGAATGAAGATTTGTTACCAACCCACTCAATTTGGTAACATCCAATCGAACATTAGATGCTTTTCGAAACAAATTTGTAAATCCATAGAAAAATAAATCAATCATCTAGGTAGAATCATTTAAAAAAATGAAATTAAGGATATCTCAATTGAAATTAAAGATATCTACAAAGATATGTATGACTTTAAATGTCAAAACATTCAGAAACTTTTAAATAATATTATTAATAATTTAGAAGCTAGAAAAACTACAGATATTAATAAATACACTAAAAAATAATTAATATATCAATGTGAAAAATCGAAAACTTATTATCATAACAAAAAGTGAAACTCATTACTGATAGTAATAATTAGGTAGTAAATATGTCTAACAAAACTATTCCTGTCGAAGTAAGGGAGGTGATCAGTCTAGGTAGCAATTTCGCTTTACCTTATACCCAAACAAAAATTTCCTATGGCTAAAATGATCTGTAATATTGAATACAATATGAAAAACATCAAGCCTGATCTTAGAAATACACTAAGAAACAAAGTTACGCATTGGACTCGAAACTGGATTTACAACAGCAATGCTTTTATTACAAAAAACTTCATTCTACAGCAAAATATGTTCAAAAAACTAAAGAATTTATTAATACAAATAAAGATATTATAGTTACTAACGCAGATAAAAGCAATAAAAGTGTCATAATGAATCAAACATATTACATTACCAAAGCTGTATGCTTGTTAGAAGATAAAACAACTTATAAAATTATCAAAAATAATCCTACAAGAAAATTTCAAACTAAATTTACTGCATTACTAACCACTTGAAAAAACAAAAACGTTATTAACGCCGTTACATACAATTATTTAAACTGCACAAGTGGCACTGCATCGCCTTTTTATGGACTGCCAAAATTACATGTAATTAATTGCCCACTCAGACCTATCACCTCCTTTCCCAGTTCGCCATTTTATTGTCTTTCTAGATCTCTAGCAAAGTCTTTAAAAAAAATTGTGGGGAAAACTGACTATCATATAAAAGACAGTTCATTACACTTCATTATTATCTCTCTAGATATCGTGTCCATGTACACTAATATCTCATGAAATTTAATCAGAGGCGCAATAGGTGAACCTTGGAAAGAAATTGAACCCCATACTTTTTTATCTAAAGAAGACTTTGATAAAGCTCTGAAACTATGCTGAAACTATATAAAATCAGGTTTTCGGGTAAAGCATATCACTCTTACTGCTTCCCTTAAAGTAACGACGGATCTTAAGTTAGCAATGGATAATAGGTAGATCACGATTGTTGTTCTGTTTGATTTTTCGAAGGCTTTTGATATGGTCAATCATAAGTTACTCCTACAAAAGTTAAAATCTTTTAACGTGTAAAACTCTGCATCAAGTGGTTTAAATCCTATTTTAATAATCGGTCACACAGAATTATTAATAGTAGTGGTGAGCTTTCTGAATGGTGGGAGGTCAATTGTGGGGTTTCTCAGGGCTCCACTCTGGCACCCCTCCTTTTCAATTTGTTCACTTCTGACCTTGGAAGTGAACTTAAACATTGCAAATACCACAAATATGCTGACGATATTAAAATTTACTTTTTGGGACCAGTTTCTTCATTAAGTAGACTAGTTCTTCTAGTCCAAGAGGATATCGATCACGTTATCCTCTGGGCCTGGAAGAATAGACTTACTCTTAACCCGGGCAAAACTCAGTCAATTGTTGTTGGACCTACTTCATCTCCGTCGCTTGAAACACTGGTATCATTTCCACCTCTTCGTATCGAGAATCTTTCTATCCCATTTTCGGAAGTGGTTAAAGATCTGGGATATCTCCATAACCGTACTTTGTCCTGGAAGGAATAGGTACTGAGTATTTAAAGGAAAACATACAGAATTCTAAAGCAACTATACAGGAATAATGACTCTTTACCGACTTACACTCCGATACTTTTGGTTAAGAGTTTAATCTGGCCCAATTTTGACTACGGTTGTTTAGTATATGATGATTTGACCGATGATTTAAACTTAAAGCATGAGCGTGCGTTAAATGCCTGTGTACGTTTTATCTACAATTTGCCTAAATACGAACACATAACTCCATGTAGACTTAAGGCTGGTCTGATTCATGTTGCCAAGAGAAGACAACTCTTTATGGGTAATTTGATCTACACTCTATTTCCCAACAAAGCTCCTGAATATCTATTTAACCTATTCCAATTTGTAGACAGAGACCTTCCAGCACAGTCTAAGCTTCGTAAAAGACATACAATCCTTAAGATTCCATTTCACAGAACGTGTCAGCTTCAAAGATCATTTTTAGTAAGGGCTGCCCGGTTATGGAATAAAGGACCATACGACATTAGAAATGCACCTTCCCTGTATCATTTCAAGAATCTCTTTTTCGACTATTTGTACAATACTCCTAACCCAACTCGTGAAATTACTCACTGGTAAACTCTCACACTAAGTTCTTGAACATTTCATCTTCGAATTTCTTTTTGTTTTCATTGACTTTTGCGATGCATATTTTTTACACATAGTTTTTCCCTCTTTATTTATACAGTAACATGCCCAAGCGCAATTAATTAATCACCTAATGTTAATTACTACGCATTAATCTCATATCTAATTTGATACATATTCTGTGGTCGACTCTATTTATTTAGTTTATAGATTAGATTATAAGATTGATCAAGCATTCTACAAAATACAAATACATATAATTATTCTTAATGTATGATAAGGCGTTAAAAAAAACTCAGCCGAAACGTCGCGTGAAAGAAAAGTTTGATTATCTCTTAAAATTTCTCAGTACGTTTACGGGCGACAAATTACTATATCACTTCTTAATAAATGTAAATATTCGATAACAGTATTGCTTATTTATCGCCTAACAAATGCATAATAACAGAAATTGAAGCTTCTTGATGCCCTGCTAATAAGAAAGCTCATTATTCACAATGTATCAACTTTGCGACTTTGAAAATCAATATCTTAGAAACGGCTCAATTTTGGGAGTTACACCCATTGACTTTTTTGTTTGCTCGACCAAGTACAATATCTTTACACACTTTTCGGATCTGGACGTTGTGGTCCCAGAATCCCATATAGCATTGGCACCCTCCATGGCATTATTTATGGTTTAGTCGATACCCGTGCAGAAATTTCCCCATCTTTCCCTATTTGAAGTTGGGTTCTGAAGGGGCCCCTATCAGAATATCTAATCTAGAAGAAACGGGTGGGGCCCAATCAGTGTTTAGTGACGAATTTCATGCTTCGTATAAGTTTGGCGAATCTAAATGTATCTCGTGGAGCCCCGACCAGACAATTTCTAAAATATTATTCTTATTGCCTAAAGCCTAAAGTATTAATTTGGAGGTTTTTGACGGTTTTAGTATGCAGAAATAGTTTTTTTTGTGTGCATGTAAACGCTTTTTTTTCGAAAATTTGATTAAGGGCACTATTGAACATTTTCTTCGGAGCCAAGCACGTATGTGTCAGTTACAGTTAAAGAGGTTATGGCAAGTACAGCTGGTCAGTGCTTCGACAGAGCTTTCAAGTGTTGTGTTTTTATTTCGCGATGTAATTTTGTAATGTGTTTGACAATTATTCTTCTCCGCGATGGAAGAGGAAAGGCG
>CAKNWU010320544.1:0-12011 GCA_932072015.1 Andricus quercustozae
TTTATATTTTTAATAACATGCGGATGTTTCTCGCCTTCAAAATGTTTTTGAGGTTTTATAGACCTAAAAAAATATATTATTTCTTGTGACATAATTTGCATGATTCACTTGAAAAATAGTCACTATCCGCTGGACTATAGTGTTTAACAACTGTTCCAAAAAGCGACAAAAACGATTTTTTTTTGTTACTTTCTGAACCCGTTTTTTTTCAAAAATTTGCTGTGATGGATTATTTTCGTTTTAAGATTCGCAGTCGACGTGAAAAACTCTATAGGAATGATACTTGATGATATAGAAACCCTGTGGACTTTCAGTTTATTACAGTATTGCGTCGGACTGTGAGTAAGCGCCCAAGGCCGCCAAGCCCGGGTCCCCGCTCTGCAGTGGCGAGTCGAGCGCTCGGGCGCAAATACTCAAACCTCGATATCTCGAAAACTAAGGCCCATTAGATCGAAAGAAAAAATACGCCCCTAATGGATTTTGATCTACTTTCATCCTGCAAAGTCCCAGTCGAATCGGCGATTCCCATCTCGCGTCCTCTCCTTGTGAGACCCAAACTTATTGAATATAATTATACTCTTCATATACCTATTTTGATTGACTTATGAGAAAAATTGATATATGTACTAGAGGCATACTATTTTTCAAGAAATTGTACCACAAAAGTAAATATTCTCAATAAAAAACGCTTTCATGCTATAGTTTGAATTGGGAATTATAAGTGAGATTTTTTGAGATGATGTTATGGTTTTCGACCAATGATGAAGTAGTAAGTGATGTTAGGTTTTTCGGTTTATCGTTCAATTAATTTCATCTTTATTGTTATTGAAAAGACATTTCACCCTCTTAACGTGAGGCCTCATCAGGATTAATTTGTTTTTCCATTACATTGATAACAACAACAAAGATGTACCAAGTTTTTTTAGAATTGACATTTTACATATAAAACATTAGTTCAAATTTCTCGTTGTTACTAAACATTGTTCGAAATTTTTTGAAAAATCTTTATTTTACTTTATACCAGGGCAAGGCAGCTTTTATTTTAAATATAATATATAAAATGAAATTAAAAACTGATAATACATACTAGCATTTTTGCATTAGGGAGTTAAACACACGTTGCTGACCCTTAGTTTTGGATTTACAGCATCAAAAATTTTACACTTTGCTCCTGCAAGGCTTTGTGAACTCATATAAAAATTCGTGATGGATATAGGTAAATAATTTACCTTTATTGCAACATAATTCATCATAATACAGTTTTCAAGAATGATAATTAAATAGTTGAAAAACAAAACTTTTTAAAGCTAAATATGAAAATAACAATTTTTGCAGTCTCGTCAGATGATGTATTAGATTTTTGTGAAATTTGACCCACTCCGTTTTTGTCACATATTTTTCGAAAGAATTGTCAAATTGGATTGACATTTGGTATGCTCTTTGACTGACGTAAAATGAAGGTTGAAATTATTTTTCTTTCTTGTGCAAATTATAGTTAAACCTGAACTTAAGTGTATTCTTAAAATAAAATAAGCATTAAATAAAGGTCGCAGTTCGCTGTTATTTGTGGTAACAATGGTTATTTTCCTCAACCTCAATTAATATAAATTAGTATTTTATTAGTATATTCCTTATAAGTTCAAACATTTAACAGCACGCTATATATTCCAAAATAGTTCATTGTTAGTGTGTACGAAGATTAATTATTTTTCAAAATTTGAATCCACAGTATTAGTGAATTCAAAATAGTACATTTAGAAAGTCATTCGACAGTAAAATATTTATTTCGAGAAATGGTTTACCATACGGAACACTTCGTTGGTGGATTCATTTTGGCACCAGGTGGACAATCAAAGTCCTTTGAAAATTCTGGCCTGTTAGCCAATGCACCTATAATTCTGAGTCCTGACGGACTGAGAGGACTTGTCTGAACGATTTCTTTTAGAAATTCTGGTGTGTTTTTGTCACATTGTTGGATGGCAGTAAGAATCCAGAAAAGCTGTGATATTGAATAATTTGTTAATCCAGGCAATTTGGGTTCGGCTGCTTTTCCTTTCGCCCACTCTTGATAGGCTTGGTATGCTACATTTACGCCTACGTTGTCATTAACGTTGTATGCTAGTGTTAATTTAGCATTTAACTGAAAATTGTTTAATATTATTTATTATAATGTAACTATTCGTGCAGTGTACCTAGGTTTGCTATTCGCAAGCTCAAATGAAAAAGTAGTTATATTTATGTCATGATTCCCTATTGCACAAATGCAAAACATGGATCAAAAAGTCGTATTAGAAAAGTTTCTCTGGAGATAAATATGTTCAAAAATATTTTCTGAAAAAATCCCACACAGGAAGAAGTGACAGTTTAAACCAAAATCACGGATACAAATTTCATCCAATATAATTTAGTCACAACTGATCCATTATAAGCGATGCGAACATTAAAAGTAACCCAATTGTTTTTTTTTCTTTAGTTTTAGTATTAGTCGTGACAGTGAAACTTCAAACAGAGCTGAAGCTCAAAATGAGTTTGTTTAAAAAAACATGAAAGAATTGAAACACTAGTTTTCTTCTGTGTACATATACATACCTTAAGGCCGACTTCTTCAACAGTATAACCTCCGTACTGCTTGACAAAGCAATCAGATTTCGCAAGATATTTTATTTTCGTTGCGACACTCATATAAGCATCAACATCAAAAAAAAGATTATTTATTAGTTGCCCTATATTAAAAGAACCAATTCCAGCGTAGTTCATGTATTTTAACGCATCCTTACTAAAGAAAAGACCTTGTAGAATTCCAGCGGGGATCTCTATAAATTTTAATTTATATAACATGCATGAACAAATGAAAGTTTTCATTTTCCTACCTAATAATAATAATAAAAACAAATAATTCATCAACATTAAAGACTCGAAAATGAATTTCCTGAATCTTGGATCCTTACTAGGGGAACCTACACCCTTCGGATTTTTTTTGAATCATACCCCTTCCAGTAATTGATAATTAGCAAACTTCTATATGCTAAAGTAATAAGATGATCTTCTCTGAAATTCTTTAGAAAACTAGTTTCAAACAAATCCAAGCACTTTACATGCACCACAATGCGAAATTAGCGGAAATACCTGCATATTCAATGGAGCCGGGATATTTTGGTTGCAAACTCGGCACGGTGAGATTCAACCCTCATCAACCTAATAGTTGTAGAACTAATTTTTTTTACATAAGGTATCTTTCTCATAATAAATCAGTAGTTCAAAGGCATATTTTATATCTTGAAGCCACTCAAATAAAAAATAATAAGAAATAAATTTTCAAATTTTTTTTTAATTTTCTCGTTGTCCCGAAGTTTGGAATGACTAGTCGAATATTCTTCATTAAGTTTGCTTGTCGTGCAGAATTTTCGGGACTAGTCCATCCCATTCTTCAACCTCCTCAATTTTTCGGAACAACCAGACACGGGTTGCCTAAGAGCTTAGCGCTGATCGCTTCCAACGCCATGACATCGCGTTGTTCGTCAGTGCAATTCTTTTTCTGCATAAACTTTCACGATAGCAATGCAAAGAGTGCAAACAAATTCTGTGATAAAGTCCACTCCACAGGTAAAAATATGTACCCAAATCTGACATTTAAATCGTCGTAGCGCAAAAACTTTTCACATTTTGAGTTTTTGTCATAAGGATTTTTTGATCAGGAGAGCATCAACTAAAAAATATCAAAAACTTTGAAAATTACACCGGGACCTTTTTCAATATGCATTTGGTGCGGCTTCCTTTCTGGAAAGCGCATCTAATTACTTTAGGATCTTACAAGTTTGGTAATTATCTATTACTTGGAGCAGTACGAATCCAAACAAAATTCCGAGGTTGGAGGCTTCTTTTGTAGACTTAAAACACGTTTACAGTCTCGTAAGAATCTACATATCAATAAAATATACTTGCCAGGGCCGTTTCCCTCTGAAGAAAAGACAGGGCCTACAACATAAGTTTCAGCGTGACGGGTCCAGTGTGATCCGTCCACAGGCTGCCTCAATTGATTAAAATTATAGTTATAACTGAAAACGGCTAGGGTTGATCCTGCTTGATAGAAATCATTCGGCGATGCTTCGGCATCCTTGAAAAATTCGTTAAGAGTTTTGTCATCGAAAAATTCATCGGGATACCCAATGTAATTTTTCATAGTTGCAAGTCTGCTTAAAGCATTTTTCCTTGATTCTGCGTCCAACCATTCAGCCTAAAATAAAAGTACAGGCAACAGTGATATATGAAGCGATGGATAAAAAATGTACAGTACCAGCGGAAATAATCCTTACGCCTATTTATTGAACTGTTACTAAATTGTATTCACTTCATAATATTACCATGTAATTTTTTTCCTCAGAATGAATAATTTGATATATTAAATACAAAATAATAATATTAATATTTTTAGTTATTATATATTATTGATTATTATTCTCTTCCTAGAGTAAGTCCATGTTCAGGCAAAATATCAATTTAATAAAAATATGTTGCAAAAGCATAAAATATGGATGATTTTGAAAAATTGTTATAATTCTGGAAATAATAAAAGATGTTCAATGTTCCTTGACTTTTTTCAAAATATGTTTGAAAATTATTTTGCTAAATTGGTAAATTAGTCTTACAATTTTTTCCCTAGATTCTATTTTATGATCGATCTTCGTGAAACAAGTTGATAAATTTCAAATAATGACGTGGAAATGGGCGCAAATTTTATTTTCTGGGTGAAAACAATAGAAAACCCATAACAATTATTATTTCTCACGTTTTTCTCGAGAACCAATGAAAATTCGAAAAAATGATTCTAACAAAAGTTAGATAACAACTAAAAATATACACTTTATGTCCTATCCCATTTTTTCGCATGAGTGAAAGTTTTCGACATGTTGGATGATAAAGATGAAAATTTCATATCAAGCCCCTGCCGAGATCGTGAGTATTCCCGTGACCAATCACTGCAGTTATATATATTTTTTACTTAATTTTCTTTACGTCTCCCGATGAGACTTTAGAAAGGGGTAGGGCTTTGACCAACATTATCTGTGTGATCAGACAAAGAGGTGCCTTTCCGCCTGCTCCGAATTTTTCGTATGTACTGAGGTAAATTCGAAAATCCATGATTTTTATGGGTTCTTCAAAGTTTTCGCCATTAAAATCAAATTTGCGCCAATTCGCACTACCATTTTCGTAATAACCGCGTCAAATACGTGCGTATGCGGAGTTTCAAAAGTTAAATAAAAAATAAACAGAATACCTACGGTTGTTCCAAAAAGTTTTCATTCATAGAAAATGCTCTCATTTTTTTAGAATTTCCCGGTAATCTTCAAATGTATGTTTAAAGTATGTATAACAGAATAATATTGCGATCAAACTCTAAAATACCTTTTCATTAATTTTAATTACAGAATTACATATTTGATTACAGAATTATGTTCACACCGCGGCTTAGACTTTTATTGAAATTTCGCTGGACAACGACGCCGTATCAGTTAAGAATTAAGTCGAATTTTACGAAGCGACTCAAGTTGAGATTGAGTCGACATTTTCGAAACACACTCAGCAGATTAGATTTATTTGAATTTTACTAAATCGATGCATAAGGCAAATAATAAATAAATCGCTTTTTGGAATCAACATAATGGCATAACCTTAAAATGAAAAACCCTTTATAAAAACAGAAGAAATATAACGGTGATCAATTTCAATGCATTTAAAAGAGACAGCAATATATATAATAGACACAAAATTTGTTTAAGGCAAAATTATTTTTCTAAAAATAGTTATTTGACATTCAATGTTTTTTTAAACCTCTTTATAACACGTCTTAATTGATGCTCAATCTCAATGAACAATGGCTCGTTTTGTTTTTTGAAACATTCTCTACATTTGTACTTGCTTGTAATTGTTTATAATAATTTGTTTATTCAACGAATACCAGGCAAATTACTTTTATTAAAATTCTTGGAGTATAATAGATAAAGTTGCACAAAACATAATGAGCCACTTTTTATTAAGACTGAATGAAAGTTTTATCTATTGAACAGGGTTGTTGAATAATCTACAACATTAAAAATTTCCAATAGCTATTACCTGTTTTTGAGATTAGTGGGTGAAAAAACTTTTCAGAAAGATACAATAACAAATAATGATAATTGATAAAAAAATTTAAATAATTTATACATACGACTATTTTTTTCATCGGTTATACAATCAATGAAGCGCTTTGACATTAAAGTATAATTAAAATTATACTAAATCTTCACTGATGTCGGTTTCGCAAAACTCGACTCAGTCTAAACTTGATTCGGTTTAAAAAATTCGACTGATGACTCACGCGGTGAGTCGAATGGGTTTTTTTCGAGTCAATTCTTAGCTGAGTCGAAACAGATTATAGTAGATTCAATTCGACTCATGAGCAGCACTATTTAAACTTTCAATTTGGAACCCCATTTTTTATTCGCCAATTTTAAAAGCAGTTAAAATATTATTGAAAAATTTTATTTTTGCAAATCATTCAAATTTTTAACAAACAAGTTATTGTTGATCAAATGCAACGAGTAAAATTTAAAAGAAGTTTTTAAAGAACCTACTGTGCCATTCATTTTTGAGATTCGATACAAATTAATAACATTTTTTTTAACAAATGGAATCTTTTTGCAACATTTCGCCGTTTCATCAACAGATTATTCCTCTTTCCCTTTTCATTGTTTCTTAATCTATTTAGATTTCCGATAATTTAATTAAGACCTAACAAATTTATGTTTTTTTATCCTATTTTCTGCTTACAAGTGGAGTTTAAAATATTTCATGAGAAAGTCTTACCTTTTCTATCACTGTCTTGAACTGCTTTTCAATATCAAGTGCTAATTCTACTGCACTTTTCTTAGATGCTGGACTGAAGTACTTTCTGACATATAGAGCACCAACACTAAATTTTAGGTACGTGTCAAGTGTCTCGTCGAGGCAGTCCTGCGGTCTATCTTCTATTTTATTTTCACCGTTTATCATATTTGTGAACTTCAATTGGCGTTGCCGAACTGCTTTGGTTAAATAGTCTAAGTCATCCTGAACTGCCCTCCATAATTGATAATTAGCCTGCACCCTTTTCGGTGTTTTCTTTATCAGGGTTTCAAAATCTCCAAAAAAGGAAGGCACGGCTACTATTATTGGTTCATTGTCGCCAATTACGATTTTGGATTTAAAAGCTGAGTAAAGTGAGGTGAAGTATTCCTTCCAGGGAATACTCGCATAATTTTTTTGCAGACCTGTCACTATCACTCGATCATTCTTTTTATTAGCTTCACTTTTAGATATCTAGGTTTTAAGGTATTTTAATAAACGTATATATACAGGTTCTCTCAGTACTTAAAATACATTTGTATATTTTTGAATTCCTCATAAATAGTGGAGTCAAACACAATAACAAAAATTAGTTGCAAAGTTAATAATTAATAAGTGATTAGAAACAAATGATTAACTAAACAGAAGCACGTTCTAGATGGATGACAATTCATGTGTCATTGGTGAGAGTGTATGCGCAAAAAACCTAAAGCTGTGTAATTTCACATTTGCAGGAGGTTGTGAATATGATTGGTTGCAAGTTCACACGGGGACTGCGCGACGAGATATACATTTTAGAAAATATATTTTTCATTAGAATATACGTTTATTTATTGTACCTTCTTTCGAGTATTTTGAATTCTGTAGAATTCAAACAAATTCTTAGAACTTAAAAGTATTCTTATAATTCAAACGAATTCTGAGAGCTCACTTGTACTCTTTTGAATTCTTTTAAAGCTTCAAATTTCTAAAATACTGCATGAATTATTTTGAAGTTCTCCAAGTCTTTTGTCTTCTCTAAATTCTCCTAAATTCTGTAAAAATATGTTTAATGCTCTGAATTCTCCTGAATTCTCTGAAATATTTTTAATTCTCTGTATCCTGTTAAATTTTTTGATTTTTTTTAAGATTCTCAGAATCCTTTTGTGTTCTCTGAAATCTGTTGAGTTCTTTGAATTCTTTTCAATTATTCTCAACTCTTTAAACTCTTATGAATTTTCTAAATTTTTATGAGAAGAGTGAATTCTTTCAATGTTTTTTTAATCATCTTAAAATCATCAGAATACACCTTAGTTAGTTGGAACTCCTTCACATCTTTTTAATTTTTTTAATTCTTCTGAAATCTTCATAATACTTGTTAAATTATTTTAACTTCCCTCGAATATTTGAAATTTTTTATAATTCAACAGAATTCTTAGAATTCACTTGTGAAGCATAGAATTATTTAAAAGTTTTTTTTCGAATCTCTTGAAATCTTTGCAATACCCAATAAATCATTTTTAATTTTTCCATGTCTCTTGTATTCCCTGAATTCTCTGAACTCTCAAAATTATTTTGACTTTTTCTGAACTCTCTAAACTGTTCTAAATTTTTTGAATTCTCACGAGGCCACTGAACACTTTTAATGCTTTCTAATTCTCTTGAAATCATGACTATGACTATGAAATGACTATGGACACACATCCACAGAATATTTTTTGAACAGCATCCTCACCGATAGGTTTTATTTTACATTAAATAGTGTCTATGACCAATGAGCATAATTTAAAGCGTCGTCAAGAGAATTCGACCAGGATCTTCGTCTCAGATGAAAAATCTCCCAAAAAAAAGTATATTGGAAATTTTTGATACATGCGTGCAAAATTAAAGATTGATTCAGTACTAACTAAATCATTACTTATTGAAATTAGTCATTTCATCGTTTAGATAATGTTTCCAAAGTCATTCAAGTAGTTTTTCCTTCCAGGAATTAAAAAGAACAGGCTTCATTTTGACGCCTGATTAGATTTATTGCTTGCTGATTACTAAAACTTTGTAATTTCTGAAAATATTGCATTACTTCCGACGGTATGATTGGATCTGATCTTTTAAAAGGTTTTCTGGTAGATTTATGCATAGCTATAACAACAAGCAATGTATCATTTCAAAAAAAAAAACTAAACTATTATCCTTTTTTTCAAAAAGGGGCTGAAAGTCAGAAGAGTTGCGAATTATTCAAACTTCTTCTCACTTTATAAAAATAATGGATCATTTTCAGTCGCATGATTGCAAAATTATTCTTAAAAGTGTTTTCGGTAGTTTTTTGTTCAGAGAAGACAAGAGATAAGATCTCATTTTGGCGTCCAACTCTTACCTATTTTTAAAAATAGGTCAAGTGTCACCGAAGTTGAGAATTATTCACACTTTTTCTGATTTTCAGAAAATAATGCATTAGTTCCTGTGGCATGAGTAAAATTAATCTTTATGAAATTCTTTTGGTAGTTTTTTGGAAAACTATGAAAACGGGCAAGGTACCATTTTGAAGAAAATCTCTTATCCATTTTTTAAAGAGGCTAAAAGACAGCAAAGTTTCGAATTATTGAAACTTGTCCTTGCTTGCTAAAAATATTGCATCACTTCCAGTCGCATTATTGAAATTAATGTTAAAAAAAATTTGAGTGGTTTTTTGGCTAGAGAAGTTAACAAACAAGGTCTCTTTTTGATCACAAACTTTTAGTTTTCTTTTAAATTCGGCAAATGCCACAGGAGTTGAAATTTAATTAAAATTCTTATTATTTTCAGAAAATCATGCATTGCATCCGATCACATGATTGAATTTGATGTTTTAAACCTTTTTGTGTAGTTTATTGATCAGAGAAGGCAATAGAGAAAATGTCATTTTGACGAGAAACTTTTATCCATTTTTTAAAAGAGGCCAAATGTCAGAAAATTTATGAATTATTGAAACTTCTCCTCGCTTTCTACAACTAATTTATTATTTCCAGTCGCATGATTGAAATTCATGTTACAAAAGTTTTTGCGGTATTTTTTCAATTAGAAAAGACAACGTTAAAGGTGCCATTTTGACGACAAACTTTCACCTATTTTTAAAAATAGATCAAATGCCGCTGAAGATCGAAATTTTTTACAATTCTCATGATTTTCATAAAATAATGCACTGCTTCCGGTGACATGATTGGAATTAAGTTTTAAATATTTTTGCGCAGTTTGTCGAATAGGAAAAACAATAAATGTGTTCTCATCATGACGAAAAACTTTAATCACTTTCTTAAAAAAGACAAAAGGTCAGCAAAGTTGGTAATTATGAATACTTTCGATTATTTTCAGGAAATAATGCATTACTTCCAGTTTCATAATTGGAATTTAGATTTTTAAAGTTTTTTCCTTATTTTTGTCTGTTAGAGAAGAAGAGTTTGTTATCAAAATATGACTTTATATGTTGACGTCGCTTTTAAAAAAAAAAATACGTAAAAAACTCTTCAAACATCAATTTCAATCATGCTAGCGTGAGTAATGCACTATTTTCTGAAAATCGTGAGAAATGTAACAAATTTCCAGCTTCGGTGGCATTTTGCCTTATTTTTAAAATAGATCAGATTTATTGGCCAAAGTGAGACCTTGTCAGTTCTCTTTCAAGTTTACAAAACACAACAACAAAATTTTTTAATTCTTCAATTGTAATCATGCGAAAGAAAGTAATGCATTATTTCCTGAAAATCATGAGAAGTGTAAATAATTTCTTACGTCGGTGATATCTATTGACTTTGAAATAATGGATAAGAGTTGTTCATCATCATAGAAAAATGCAGCATGTTGTCTTCCCTGATAAAAAAAAATACCCAAAAGATTTGTAAAACATCAATTCCAATTATGCCACAAGTAGTAAGTCATTATTTTCTCAAAATCATAAGAATTGTGAATATTGCTTAAATTTCGTAGCATTTGGCCTCTTTTTTAAAATGGATAAGAATCTGTCGTAAAAATGAGACTTTTTCACTTCTCTTAAAGAAAAAACACCAAAACAAACTTTTAAAACATCAATTTTAATTATGCGAATGGAATCAATGCATCATTTCCGAAAATCATGAGAGTCGTGATACGTGATCCTCAAATAGAATCAATTGGAATTAAGTGAGTGAGAAAATACGTGTCCAAGTTTTGGATGAATCAACAGAAGGATTCTTCGAACTGTATGAACAAAGGATCCTACACACAAGACGACATAATTCCATAGAAAGCCATTCACAATGTAAATTGTGCTAGGTCCTTCATGATTGAATGAACTCAACATTTTGGTTACATCAACCGAAATATTTTCTCAGATCAGCAAAAAGACTGATTTGAATAAACAAAAATGTTCTCTTGCATTGAGCAAAAAATTTTCTTAAATTGATAAAACCTTTACTTAAATCAACCGGAGGATACGGATAATAAACCAAATTTGTGTTCATTCAACTACAACTTTTTCTGGGCGAATCAAAAGTATTCACAGAATCCTAGAGAATTGACAGAATCCAAAAGAATTGAGAGGATTCATAAAAATATGATGAATACGAAAGACGTCGGGAAATTTAGAATAATGATGGTTTGCTCTAAAGGTCCAAGAATTAAAAAAACGTTAACACTAGAAGTACCGGGATTTTCCGCCACCTTTGGTTACCGCGAGGAGTCAATGGACCCCTACCTGCGTTGGGTGTCAAATAATGATTTTAAACAGTTTCTACCATCAAAAGTTAATGATAGAAGTATGCTATATTTATATTACATCGTTAATATAAGTGGAGAATAGTAGCGAGTCCTGAAAAAGTACAATAAAGAAGAGAAACTGCCTAACCCATCGTAGTCCTACCGACGCGACGTCGCTTCTGCTGCTACTGCAACAGCAAGCTAACTCGTTTGGTGCCGATGTACTCCCCGATCCGAGTATACGCTGTACATTTCAACTTATTGCAAATCGACTGTCCCGAAAAATAAGTCACTAACAAAGTTTTCCGTATATAGAGTGTATCAACTATATTTTACTTCGCTAGAGTGTCGTATCTCTATGTATTTTAAATGGAGATACGACACGTTAGCGAAGCATAATACAGTTGGTACGCTCTTTTTTCGAAAAAATTGGTTAGTGAGTTATTCTTCGGGACAGTCCAAAT